>ML313535.1:0-87623 GCA_005239505.1 Nicotiana paniculata
AAACTAACACTCTTTCTGAGAGACAGGAACCAGAAGATGAGGAGCTTCGACTGGTCAGAAGCAATGAACAAATTGAAGCAAAGATGGAACAGATGATGGACCAAGTCCAACTACTCCAAGCAACATGATAGGGGGAACTCAACAACAAATCACTCTGGACCTTGGCCCTGATCCTGCTCCACAATAGTTGGTGCTCAAACCACACAGATATCAAAGCTCTCATCCTCTTGAGAACATCATAACAAATTTGACATCCGGAATCAAAACAAGATCATCCTTGAAAAATCTGTGTGCGTTTGATTTCTTTCTATCCTTAATCGAACCAAAGAACATTGCTGAAGCTTTACAGGTTGCTGACTGGGTAAATGCCATGCAAGAAGAGCTGAATCAATTTGAAAGAACTAAAGTATGGCACTTGGTACCCAGACCACTAGACAGATCAGTGATTAGCAAGAAGAGGGAATTGACTATGATGAGACATTTTCTCCTGTGGCAAGACTGGAGGCAATCAGACTTCTTATAGTATTTGCTGCATACATGGAATTCACTCTCCATCAGATGGATGTAAAGAGTGCTTTCCTCAATGGCTATCTAAAGGAAGAAGTATTTGTCAAACAACCTCTAGGTTTTGAAAGCAAGGAGACACCTGACCATGTATACAAACTTGGCAAGGCTTTGTATGGATTCAAACAAGCACCAAGAGCATGGTATGAGCGGCTATCGAAATTCCTGCTAGAACATGGATACAAACGAGGTAAAATTGACAGTACCTTGTTCTTAAAGGAAAAAGGTAAGGATCTCCTGGTTGTGCAAATATATGTGGATGATATCATATTTGGGGCAACCTCTAACATATTGAGTAAGGAATTTGCTAAACTTATGGGGAGTGAGTTTGAGATGAGTATGATGGGTGAGCTAAACTTCTTTTTAGGCTTGCAAATCAAGCAAAACTCAAATGGAACAATGATCCATCAACAGAAATATGTGAAAGAATTACTCAAAAGATTTAAAATAGAAGACTCAAAAGAAATTGACACCCCCATAGCCACATCTACAAAATTAGATGTGGATGAACCTGGTTCATCCGTTGATCAAAAGCTATATAGAGGGATGATTGGGTCTTTATTATATCTCACTGCCAGCAGACATGATATTGTGTTCAGTGTAGGATTGTGTGCTAGGTTTCAGGCAAATCCAAAGGAGTACCATCTAACTGCAGTGAAGAGAATTCTGAGATATCTGAAGGGCACTACTGATTTATGTCTTTGGTATCCTAAATGTAGTAATTTCGACCTTGTAGGATATGCTGATGCAGGTTATGCAGGTTTCCTGGTTGACAGGAAAAGTACCTCAGGCATGACTCACTTTTTTGGCTCTTGCCTTGTGTCTTGGGCCATCAAGAAACAAAATTCAGTAGCCTTGTCTACTGCTGAGGCTGAATATGTGGTTGCAGCCTCATGCTGTGCTCAGTTGCTATGGATCAAGCAACAACTCATGGATTTTGGTATAGAGGTTGGATGCATTCCTATTTTCTGTGACAACACTAGTGCAATTAGCATGACGAAGAACCNCAACAACTCATGGATTTTGGAATAGAGGTTGGATGCATTCCTATTTTCTGTGACAACACTAGTGCAATTAGCATGACGAACAACCCGGTTCATCATAAGAGAACCAAGCACATAGATGTCAGACACCATTTCCTAAGAGATAACTATGAAAAAGGAATGATCTCAATCGAATTCTGTGCTACTGACAAACAAATTGCTGATATCTTCAGTAAGGCACTAAGTAGGGAGCATTTTGAGAGAAACAGACTAGAATTAGGGATGGTTAAGATCACCTAATTGAAAAACAAAAATGATTTTTTTTGGCTAGAAACACTAAAATAGGTAGCTAACCAGACTAATCATTGCTCAGTATCATGACTTTACTGTCATACTCGTTTGCTATGTATTAATATGATTCCCTGACTACTAATGATGTTTTTCTATCTTTGTAAATTGAGGCAAATTAAAGACTATAACACGATGAACCTGATTCATTGTTGCTGGTTCATATGACTGACAAGGTAGGTGCTCATCACCTTACACTTATTGAAATAATTATAGTCACACATGAGCATGACTCTATCTATTTGGTTCATTTCAAATTCTCAGTACTTATCCCAAAATGAACCAGTTTCAAAGAGTCCCATCGAACCTTAATTAACCTAGATTTAGGGAGTTATAGTCGTCTAATCACTGACAATCCTACAACGATTAGACTCCTACTTGGCCAAGAATTATGCCCGTTGCATAATTAATAACCACATCTTTAAAAGGCCATCATTACCTCCCCTCTTCAAAAGCATAACCGTTGAACCAAGTTCATCATTCCTCTCATACAAAAGCGATCAACGTTCTTCTCTCCCCAAATCTTCATAACAATGTCTTATACACCACCCCTTGTTTCATCTTCATCAACCACCATTGATTATGAGGTCGGTCTTAACGACATTGGTTCAAATTCTCCATTGATACACAACTCACATTCTCCAACCAGGTCTTCAACCCCCCAAAATCCTCCAGTTCCTGAATCTATCCCTGAACCTACTCCTTCACCCAAATCAGTCCCAACCGTTACACCTAGCCCCACTCCAGCCCCTAGAAAACGTAGAGTAAAGATGTTGGCCGGGAAAACAGTTGCCTCTAGTTCTCATGCCAAAAAATTGAATGAGATACTTCAAGCCAGCAAGGTCCAAGACTCTAAATCTTCCAGCGAGTCTTTCAAATCTGCAAATGAGGATGAAGCATTGGGTTCATCTGACACTGAAAAGGGAAATCTTGAAGTTGGGTCTGCAACTGAAATGGTTGAAAACATGTTTATCTTGATTGGGCCGATAGTGGATGTAGAGGTACCGGATAGGCGAGGAAAAATTAGGAAAAACATAAACATTGAGAGAGAGGGAGAAGGCAGTTCAAAAAAGGGATATGGGAAAGAAGGTGCCACTCTAGCTATTGATGGCCCCGCTCTTGTGATTGTTGAGGAAGGAATCAAAGTTTCAGGGAAAAAATTCTGGGGAAGCAACAACAGGTCTGGAAAGTATACAACAAGCAGTAGATGAACCTGGTTCATCTATTGAGGAAACGTTGGCTGAGTTGATGAAAAAGTTGGGTGAGTCCTACAATCCCAAAAAGAAGAGAACTCCAAAATCCAAGAAATCTAATACACCGGTTCCAACCAAGAAGAGGAAATCTTCATCATCTGCTGATGCTCCTGCCCCAAAGAGTCGTGTTACTAGAAGCACAGTTAGGCAAGGAGAAGAAGAATTGGAAAAAGCTCTAAGAAAGAGCAAGAAGAAGAAGTCTGCCAAGGGAAATGCAAAAGTTGGAGAGCCTGTTGAGGCAGTTCATGTTGATGACGATGAGATGGACCTGGCCATCAGAAGGAGCAACCAACACCAGTTGAGGTTGAGACATTAAAACCCAAGAAAGCTAAGGCTTCTTCCAAGAAGTCAACATTTGTGTTTGGCACACCCTCAACAGTTGCAAAGAGGACCAGGTCTGCGTCAAAGAAAGTAAAGATTTTTGATGATGAGGAATGGAGTGGAGAAGAAGAGGAAGTGTCTGGTGAGGAGACTAACAAACTCACAATGTTTGGTAAGCGTACTATTTTGAAGGGGAAGCTGTTTAGAGACCTTGAGGAGTCAGGGATGATTTTCCTGTTGGATACCTTGGATGTGCAAGGGTGGTGGAAGGACATGGTTCTTCACCTTGAGGGAAGACTAGCTAGGAATGAGTTGGTTGAATTTATGGCCAACGCAGTTGTCAAAGATGGCAGAGTATCCTCCAAGGTTCAAGGGGTTGAGATTTCGTTTGATGCAAAGGAGTTGGGGAAGATACTGAATATCCCCTCTGAGGGTTATGATGATTACACAAGACAAAAATGGCCTAATCTGGATGATTAGCCCTCAACTCTTCAAATCACAAGGTCCTTCTGTGAGAATGAGCAAGAACTGGAGCCCAGGGCAGTGTTTAAGAGTGAGATGAGGCCTCAACACAAACTGTTCTTCGAGTTTATGATAAAACTTCTGTTGCCTAGGCAAGATCGAAGGCACATTGCCAAATACATGGATCTCACGCTCATGGAGTGTTTGTACAGGGGTAAACATATCAATTGGCCTGCCTTCATCATCCAGCTCTTGGACAGGGTTGCGAATGGAGCCAAGGCACATGCTATACCTTATGGGTTTATCCTGACTGATGTGCTTGCTCACTTAAAAGTTCTAGTGAAGAATGCTGAAATGGCTACTACTAAGGACTACTTTGGGAAGAATACGTTGTTGACCTGTGACTACACTGTTAATATTCATGAGGATGAACCTGGTTCATCTAGGAAACTGCCTGTTAATAGTAAGGTCAGGACGCTTGTGCAGGATGGTGAGATCAAGGATGCGGAGATCCTTCGTTTGAAATCTCGCCTTATTGAGGTTGAAGCTGAGCGGGATGCTCTCAAAGTTGAATTAGCAAAACAAAAGGAGAAGAATGAGGGTGTTCTTCATCAAATGCTCTCTCTTCTTCAAGCCAAGGCCACAACCTCCTCTGCCCCTTCCCAGCCTTAGGAGTCCAGTGCCTCCAAAAAATCCCTCTATGACCCAGTTTGGGATTGTTCTGCTTTTTGTTTTCTGTTTTGCTCATGGTTGCGACTGTTCTTAATTCTTTTTGTCTATGGTGCCTGATCTGCTGTCTAATCAATGAATTTTGTTGTTTGGTTATTGATTTTGTCTCAGTTTCTTAAATAGCTTACATTTGATTGGTTTCCTTTGATGATTAATTCATGATTTGCATCTGCAGTTGCCTCAATGGCCATGAGTAATTGTTAATACTTCTGGTAAGTTTATCATTTTGCAACTTTTCGATGATGCCAAAAGGGGGAAGATATGTGCTTTCAAAATTTCAATGTTTTTTGTGACATTTATAACCTAATGAACCTGGTTCTATGATGAATGCTTAAATCTATAAAAAGTGTCTATGTTGGATTGAAGTATGTACAAGGTTAAGCACCGAGTTTGTCATCATCAAAAAGGGGGAATTTGTTGAATCAAGTCACTGCATGGTTTTGAAGATTGAAAAATGCCAATCCAGTTGAACCAGGTCCATCAGGGCAAACATAGTCAAACAGACCCATTGGCACGAGAAATGTCCATGCACAGGAGATAAACATTATCTGTGAACTAAGAGGTTATCTAGAATTAAGAGGTTATCTCCTAAGCGAAAATGTTGCAAATTGATAAGAAGATGGAGTTTGATTTCATGTAGGACAAAATCGAGATCAAGGAAGTTGAGATAAACTCAAACTCTTCCACCAAGGAAGAGTTGTATTAGAACTGAACAACAATGTCTCAACTACTGACTCTATTAGATGTTGAAGCATTCCTGCTGAAAAAACAATGCACAAACACAGAAGTGAAACAAGAACTGAAAGCAAAATTACCAAAGCAATTTGGCAAGCAGAATCCTTGTGCGACACAAAAGCTACTTGAACCAGCTAGAAGAACCAGTTCCATCTGTCGTCTTTTAGTCTAGTTTATTTGTAGTAGGTGATTACAAATTGTACCTTTCAGCTTTAACTAGAAGAAATTGTAATAGGCACTGAGTGTTCGAGTTATAGTTAACTTGAAGATTTGTCATGAATAGCTAGAGGCTAATTTGCCACAAAGGGATTAGAGTTAGTCCTTACGTTTACAAAAGATTTTATTTTGTAAATGTTGTTTGGCTCGTTGATATAGTGAAGAGTTTGGGAAAATCCTATTGGGAAGTAGGTCGTGGTTTTTTCACCTTTGAGCCAGGGGTTTTTCCACGTAAAAATTGTTGTGTTCTTTAAATTCTGCAATTACTTTTCCGCAAACTGTAGAAGTTGGAACACCAAGAAGAACCAGGTTCTTCTATAGAGACTGCACTCGAAAATTGGACACCACACAAATCACCCCCCTCTTGTGTGGTATTGACGTATAGAACATTAGTATATGTGTTACCTTTGTGTGAAAATCCATACAACAATATTCTTCTTGGAAGATCGATAGTCACCGAGGAATAGTAGGTTGAAATAACCTAACCCTGAAACTACACATGCCGGTGTAGGGTGCATTGTGGAAATTATTCCCCTTAACTGGGATGAGACTGGTATGATGAAATTATTCCCCTTTATTGGGATGAGATTGTTGGTAAATGTGGATACGTCGAACCACACGACACTGTGGCGAGACGGCTGTGGTGAGACGGCCTAGACGATCGGGTCGTGATCGAACGCCATGCCGCACACATGGTGGTAACTCGTGTTGGAAATTGTGGTTACACCTTCAAATAAGGTGGCTTAGCCGATCGGGTTGGCGTACCAAGAGTACGGTGGCATTGTGAACAGTGATATCGTGACTTGTTGTATTATCGGTACTAAAGATCTCCCTAAACTAAAAATATGGAACACTTTCGTATTTTGAAAAATCAATATGTTTCAATTGCACATTTGGATATAATTGATTGTAATTTGTTGTTTGATTATTCTATTTTAAAAGATGACTTTTAGCTTTACATATTAGTACTATTCAACAGTACTAACGTCCCTTTTACCGGGGGCGCTGCATCTTTAATGGATGCAGGTGTTTCCACAGTAGGCGGCAGTGGTCAACGATAGCGGTATGTTCCTACAGCTAACTTGGCGATCCCTACTTCATTTCGGGGTCCTGTGTCATTTGGTTATCGTGTACTTTTCATTTGAGGTGTAGTCGGGGCTTTGTTGCCGGCATTTTCATATTTCTCTTCAGTTGTATTTAGAGGCTCCGTAGACAGGTTGTAGGTGGTGTTGGGTATTGGAATTGGATTAGAAAATGTTGGTATTTGGCAAATATGTTTTCTTCATATCTATTAATTGTAATAATATGGTTATTATGGCTGAAACTGCTAATGGAAACAAAAATGAAAGTTGTTAATGATATATTTACAAAGTATGAATAGTGGAGTTCACCTCCTCTTTATTCACGAATTAGTTGGGTAGAATAAGACCTATTAGGCTTACTCAGTCGGGTTTACTCGGTTGAGCGCCGGTCGCTCCCCTCGGTTTTGGGGTGTGACAACAAGGATACCCTGTTGGATATGGCTGTGATGGAACTTCTTGACACCGGCATACCTATCAATCTCCCTAGCTTGATGATTCAGTGCATGGCAAGAGTTGCAGACACTTCTAAGCCTAAGCATGTTATGCCTTATGGCTTCATGTTGACTTAGTTGTTTGACAAGCTCAATATTTCCTAGCTTGAGTTTAAGTTTGGAGATCACAATGATGTTTTGGATGCTATTACCCTCAAGCAGTGTGGCTATGAGGAGATCAAGGCTAGAGGACCAACAAGTTATGCTATTCTACCTGGTAGCAGCAGGGCAGTAGAGCTCACTAAGAGGTTGGAGTTGGCTTTTGAGGAGAATGCCAAGCTTTATGAAGACAATGATGAGTTGAGAAAGGAAATCATGCAGCTTAGGAAAGAGCACAGAAGGGATAGAGAATCTCATGGCCAACAGATTGCCACCCTTGTGAAAGCATTGACCCTCTCTACCTCTCACCCATGAACCTGGTCCTTTCGCCAGCGTTCTTAGTTCCTTTTGTTATCCCAAATGATGCTTTATTTTTTATTTCTTCTGTTCTAGTCTGAGTAGGTTGCAAAATGTCTAGTTTATTTTGTTCTAAATGGTTTAAGACAAGGTCTCGGGCTTGTTTTGCTAAATCACTTCTATTATAATATTTTAATGCTTCGCACATGGTTAGACCATCAGCTTAGTCTGTTTGCTTTGAAAATTCTTGAGCTTGTGTTGTAGCCTGAGTGGCCACGAATCTTTTATTACTTGTTCTTAATATATCTAACATCTTTCTGTTATTTTTCGATAATGTCAAAAGGGGAATGGTAAGGTCGGGGGTGTTATGTTGATATGGATATGATTTGGTGTGGATATATATATATGTGATGTGATGTGCTTGTTGATCATGATTTAGTGTGGTTACCTGGTTCTACTATGTACAAAATTTGTCATCATCAAAAAGGGAAAATTTGTTGAGTATTGAGATTCTAATGATTAACAAAGTTTATTAAGATGAAATGTTCTAAGAACCAGGTCCTCAACGTAGCTTCTTAATCTCTCTAAGAATCATCTTCTCATGGTTAAGGACCAGCTCCTCAAGGATGATGATTGTGCGTCTTTGCAAGACAGTAACTCTATCTCAAAGTTACCCAGGTGCGATTTTGGTGGAAGAAGACTTCTAAACATGATAAGGGTTGTTGCACAAGAAGATACGCATGCATAAGTGCGAGACAAGAGTCCCAAGACTTGTGGGATTTTTGGAATAGTAGGGATCCTATCAAACGATATGTTGTCTACGCATAGGACTCCTAGAAGATCTTAGAGTCCAGGGAATATAAATACTATCCTTTTGGACTTCCGGGATTATCCTTTTGTACATCAACCGAAGAACTACATTTTACACACTCTAGTCGTACCAATATTGTGTTCTTCTTGAATCAGTTTAGTGAATGTGTTTTAGAAAATCTAGTTGTAATCAAAGTATCACAAACAATTAGTGGGTTGGAGTGAGTTTTGTTTTACAAGTTAGAGTAAATTGTTGATCAAATAGTTGTAGTAGGAGTACTGGAGAGTATTGAGTTCAGTTTTGTAATTGATACATTTGGCTCATTGTTCCAGTGAAGTTGAAGTTGAAAATCCCGCGCAGTAGGTCGTGATTTTTGCACCTTTTTAGCCGGATGATTTTTCACGTAAAAATTATTGTGTTATACTTTACTGTTTATTTTACTTCACATTGAAAAGTAAGATAAAGAACCAAGTTCTTTAGTAATTCATAAAGAAACTTAATCTAACAATATCCTCGGCAGAATCTTGGGTTGAGATAATCTTTTCAATTCTAACAAAATAATAGTTGATTTCATTCACATCATACAAAACATTAATTATGTAACGTCATATAAATCGTAGTTGCATAATGTATATGAAATTTTATCTATTATTATATACGAGATTAAAAAAATAGATATACGTATGTGTATAAAATTTGTTAGGATTAAGATAATTATTAGTTTAGGTATCATCTACTTTATAATAATCATTTATGTTGTTGTTCGTTCAATAACAATTTCACAATATAATTTCTTCATTATTTATATGTGGATCAAAAGTTCCCAATAAAAATCATTCATTGTTTATATGTAAACGTTGAAGTTTTATATAAATGGGGGTTTAGGTTCGCAGTATTTTGGGTTCTTTTCTTGTTCGAACGGCGGAGTTAGAAGCCCGAATAAAGATTCGATCTAACTAACTTTTATTCAATTATATATTTTTGTATTAAAGAATCATTAAATATAAATATATATTGAATTTAGAACTCAATTTGCTATCATTTAAAATCGTCGTTCTAAAATCTACCCGAACAATATATAATATCCTAGAGGGAAATGCACCTAAGATCAAGTTTTTGAGCCGATTTTTATAGAAAATTTAGATTTTCTTTTTGATGTTGCGATCACATAAAAATATAAACTTTAAGGCTTAATAGCTGGAACCCATAACGTTAAGTTTTAGCTTTGCTTCTATATTTTGTTAAATAAATATGTAAAGAATCCGTCTCTGCCATCAAAGGAGTGAAAGAAATAGAATTTCCGCCGTTATTAAAACATTGCTCTCAGAAAAATTTGCAACTATTCAGAATATGCAGAAACAAACGAAAGGCTATAGTGCATAAAAGACGGAAACCCAAGAGAAAGTAAATATAATTACAGTCAAATCTCGGTATAACAATTTCGTTTGTTCCTGATATTTTTAAATATTATAGTAAATTATTATTATAGAGAATATATATTATAGTAAAACATGACATTTGATTTCGAAAAACACGATGTTTATAGTGTACTACTATATAACACCATCTTAATCGCAAACAATTGCTAAAATATTAGAAACCCCTTAGAAAATCTAATCGTAAATAACTAAAATACTAGAAATGTCCTTAGAAAAACTAATGTTTAGCTTAAGCTAATGGTTGGACCAAGATCACACCAACCACCATTTTCTTTATTTAAAAATAATCTCATGATATTTTATCTACTTCATAATATAAGACTAATGTACTTTTTATTAATTTTTCTATGTGATCGATCTATGTCTAAACACATAAGTAAATAAATTTATAATAACATCGTCACTTTTTATTTATCATTCTTAGTCAGAAAATCAAGAACTCAGAATATTTGTCACTTCAGAAAACTAAATGATCCTTTAAAATTTCACATTATTATACAAATATAATCATCATTTACTTGTTTAAGGAAGAAATAAAGTAATTAAATTGAGGAATAGGAGTAATAGTTTCACTTAGGACGTATATACAGGGACATTTAAGTGCGAAATTTATGTGTTACTAGAAATTTATGAGCTAGGGGTTTGTTTGGTCTAAAACTAGAATACGCTTGGATTATAATTTTTTTTATTAGATAAGTTAAATTTTTTTGTAGTATTAGTTTTAGAAAAATTCTTTGACCAAACACGAAACGATGCTCGTTTTGATTGCTACACTAGCAGTATGAACGATGCTCGTTTTGTAGTACGTGTTCGAAATTTTCCATTTTTATTAACTTTTGTCATTTGCTTGATTTTTGATTAACTTCCTTAAACGATTTCCTTCCTTCTTCACAATAATGGTATTTCCCTTTGTCAATTATGGTATTTCCTTCTTTACAATGACTTTTTATTGGTATTCTTTTTACAATTTTAATGCGAGCTATCTCCTTTTTCCAGTTATTACCGGTCAGCCTCCAATCAGCTTCATTATTTACCATTATTATCAATTTACCAATTGTAATATTTATTGAAGGTTTTTTACCCCTAATTACTTGAGTGGATATCACATAATAGTGCCATAAGCGGATTCAGGATTTGAACTTTATGAATTTAATTTTTAAGATTTTTAATATTGAACCCATTATATTTTAAAATTATGGGTTTAAATTTATTATTTTTGTAATTTTAATGAATTTTTATACATAAAATTATACTAAACGTCGAAAGTTGTGGGTTCAATTGAACCATAACTACCACGCTAAGTCCGCGTCTGAATAGTGCACATGATTTAAACAATGTTGATTTCTTAGACGATCACTCAATTAATGAAAATTATGGAAGAGAAATCACTAATAATATTTCCGATAACTTAGCTGATGTGACAATATTTCTTCAAATCTAACGTTTATAAAAAGATAAAACACCATGAATATTACCGTTTTATGGTTGAAGCCTAGGGGTGTACATGGACCGAATTGATTTGATTTGAACTATATCGGTTTGAATTGGTTCGAGTTTGTTGAGTTTTTCAAGTTTTCGGATTTTTTGTTACATAAATATTATTCCAATCTTACTTTGTTAAAGTTATATATAAAGTTTTGATAAATGAATATATATTTAGTAAATATTAAAAAAATTAACAAACATATGATCTATTAAAATATTTTAATGGGAGTTTTTTTTTAATAACGCATGATAGTTATTTTCTTAGTCGTCTAACAATAATTTTCGTTAATGTACGCTCTCAAGGTTAATAAATGAGAGAATCCCAAATATTTCAATATATTTTAATGGAAATTCAATATAAAATCTTAAAAATATATATATAAATTATATATTTATATGACGGTTGGATTTGAATTTTTTTACTCAATACCAAAACAAGTCAAACTAAATCTAGTAGAGTTTTTTAATCGATTTGGTTTGATTTTTCGATTTGGTGCATTTTCCGATTCGATTTGAACACATCTAATTGAAAGTATTATACACGCGCACACACTGTTATATAATATATTTATTTGTTTAGACATAGATCAATCTCAAAGGAAAACATAATATAATAGTACAAAGTCCTAACTCGTAAGTCATGGAGTTGGATAATTTGATGTGAATATTTCTGACGACGTAGCAAGAAAAGAGCTAAGCCATACATGTCATTAGAGCAGTCTAATCACGTTTAAAGAAGTCTAAACACGTTTAAGTATTTGCTTAAAGATTAGCAGCCACACCCAATCCTTTAAACACTTTCCCGCAGATTTTCTTTCTCTCGCCCACCTAGCTAAACTCGTTCTCTCAGAAAATTTAGCACTAAAACCCTTATAAATTGCTCAATATATACAATTTGCATCGTTTCTCAGAAGCAATTTCGCAATAGAAGGCGGAGAGATTTATTTTCTCGGATTTGAAGCAGTGAATTTTGATGGCGGCAAGTGCGAATGCGGCGGGGAATAATGGCGGTCAAGAAGGGACGAATAATGCGAACGGCACAACGAATAACGGCGTTTCGGTTCCTGATAACTCTGTGATTGGACCTAATCAGGGGGAGCTCATTCACAGTAGAGGCCTTGCCGTTGAATGGTCTCCCGACGAACAATCTCTCCTTGAAGAATTGCTCGCCAAGTATGTTACAGTACTGTCTCTTGTGCACGTAATTATGTTTGCTAAGCTGTGTATTTTATGTAATCTTTGGATTATTGGTATTTAAGCTGATTCAAATCTATGAAATATTGCTTGTAAAACTAGAATTTTATTAACAGTTATGAGGGATCCAAGATTTAGACTTGATGGTTCAACCTTTAAAATTTTACCACAACCTATGGAAAATTTGAAATTATGGGTTCAGAATTTAATATTTGTTGAAATTTTAGTAGTTGTTACATAGATATGTATGCTCCACATCGAAAATGGTGGGTTCAGTTGAACCTGTAGTAGACATGCTATATCCACCGGTGGTTCTGAGTTAAGTCAGTATAATCCTTTTAGTTTTTACATAGATATGTGTGCTCCACGTCAAAAATGGTGGGTTCAGTTGAACCAGTAGTAGACATGCTATATCCGCCTCTGGTTCTGAGTTATGTCAGTATAATCCTTTTTTTCTTTTGCTATCTAATTATTTAGTTAAGCTCCTGTTCATCTAAGAAACTTAATAATAGAAAGATGTTTGTTTTCTTTTCTAAAACCAGGAGTCGGGTCCACGCTAATCAATCATACCAAAAACTTGCACTTGTTAATAAAAGGTTGTTGAGTAAGCGATGGTCCATGATATTCATTAGACTTATGTTTGAAGTAATTTTATGCTTGACCAAGAAATACTCAAAAAAGTGAGAACCTGGATTGTTGCTTATTTTACTCTGGGAGGTTCCCGACGAACGATAAGAGGGTAAAGAAAACTTCTTTTGATGTTTATTTAGGAGATGTATCACTTTGATAACATAGATATATGATAAATTACTTAAAAATAATAGTTTTTTTCGTTAATTTCATTGAAATGAAAGGATTCTAGTCTTGACTAAAGGTAGATCATGCAAAGTCCTCGTTGTTGTCCTTTCATCATACCCATTGATAGGGACATCTGCCTGAAAAGGCAGGTATATATGATGAGAACAAATAATAATCAATTTTCCATAATCACGTTATGCTGACAGTGTACCATTTAGAGTAAGTGTAAGCAAAGGGTGGAGAATAACAAGATTGCATGAGAAACCTTGTTTTAAAGCTGTAACATAGATGAGCAGATATTAGTCCTTTGCTTTACTCATCGTGTTTTTCATGATATTCATGAAAGACTTATTGCAGATGTGAATGCCCTAGTTGTTATGTTTAACTGAATTATGCATTCTGCGCATACAACTTTTCTGGTCATTTTCTGACTAATCACTGTTTGATTCTATTTGCTGCATGTGTACTTTGGATTCGCTGAATTTGGTTTGATAGATGGATATTTTGCTTAAAATGAACAGTGCAATGCTATTTTTGCAGATACGCAACTGATAAACCAATATATCGTTATGCTAAAATTGCTATGCAGTTAAAGGACAAGTGTGTACGAGATATAGCGATGAGATGTAGATGGATGAGTGTAAGTCTTACGATTCCATATTAGTTTTAACTATCTATTCGCATATTTGTCAATCTGCTGTTGTCACAGGTTATTTTAACGTTTAAAGACTACTTGTTAGCCTCTACATAATTGAAATGTTGAGATTAGTTGAACTGTAAGTCTTTCTGACCTGCTCCTTAAGGATGTAAACAGAAAAAGTAGGGCTCGGTAAGAGTCTGGAGGATGTTAATTTTTATACATACTTGGGGTGCCAGTCTTGATTTCTGAGTCTAGGTATCTAGAAGATCTTGAACTTGAGAATGTCCAAGATTGATAGATTATTTTCTTAAGGTTTACTAGATAATTAGTGGAGGCCATGACCATTTTTGCACCATTTGTGTTTTTGATGTGTCTAGAAAAACATTGGCAACCTATGGTAAGAATTTCAGAATCTAGTCAATTTGAAAGTTGATGATTCGAAGAATCAAGATGTGGCAGGACAGATGGCTGGACGACTCACCTCAAGCAAATCTACGGAGAAGGGGAATAAATATGTATACCAGATGCTTGTTGTGTGTTGATGCATTGGAAGATTCCAAACAGTTTCTGTGTCGTACAATGTCCTGCCTAATATGGCATTGTTTACCAACCTCTTTTTTGGCATTAATTGGGTGATATCCAGCAACTAATGGTGCACTCAGATGTTGGAGTAATCAAAAGATGATAAACAAGCGTCTCAACTCTCAAGACAACATGGGACACCATCCAGCTATGTATAATATGGTTAATGTGGAGATAAAGCAATTCCGGATAGTCTTAAGGCAATTCTAGTCGCGGAATCTATTGCATATATAGAGATGCTTAAATTTTTTGGCTTTTTGGTGTTAGATGGGAATGTAGATCATTTTTTAACTCTTCTGGTGTATATTGACCTCTTGTAGTAGAAGGAGCAATAGTTATGACACTGTATAGATCCCAGCACAATTTGTCTGTAAATTTACCTATTGGTAAATTAATTAAGTCAACTTAATAATAATTAAAGAAAGAGAAATGGATATCCCTTTTTTGTTCAACGGGCTTGCCATCCCCTGAATGGGGTTGCTTTAACCTCTCCAAAAGTTTTGGCTTCTAGTTTAACGGTACACTCCATGAAGAACAAAGTGCTGTGTGGGGGACAAGTGTGGAAAATTAATGTATACTGTATTCTTACAAAAGTTTGGTTTGAGAAGGAGGACTTTACAATGCCTTGTTTGGAGCTAAATCAGTCTTTTTTTCTCTTTCATTTATGCATAATAACTATGTTTAAATTGCCTTTTCCCCTTTTCTCTTTATTGAAGCAGAAAAAGGAAAATGGGAAGAGAAGAAAAGACGATCAAGTTTCGAGGAAAAATAAAGACAAAAAGGTGTGTTATCTAATTGAAACACCTGGTTCTGGGCCCCTTTTTAGTAAATACTTTAAGAAAAAGGGTGTTTTCATTTAGCAAGTTTCTGTTTGTGGAATGAATGTTCTTTGTTACAATATACATCCATGCATAGCCATCTTTCTCATGGGACAATGACGCTGCTAGTGAGGTTCTAACTGAGGCACGTCGGTATGCTGGTTGAACACATCCATATGTAGCCATTTTGATTTTATTCCAAAAAGGAGAAGAAAAAAAGGAAACAAATGATTTACCTGCAGTCTCAACGACGGCAGTTATGCTGTATATTGCAATGGTTTTTGAATTAGTTCTTTACCACGATACCATTGATCTTTGGTTTTAGGAAAAAATTACGGATTCTATGCCAAAATCTACTCATGTTGCGAATCGCACAAATGGTCCTCCCTATGCTCAAGCTGTTATGTCAATGGACAGTGATGATGGAATTTCCTACCAAGGTTGGTTCTTATGTCTCTGATTCTGCTTTTAAAAATCAACTGAAACTTGAGAAGCTGATTTTTAACTAGGACTTTGCTTTTTAGAGCTGTCTCTGCTTTTATTTTTGCTCTCTAGAGTCTTGCAGTCCTGCCTGGAATGACCTGTTAGAGGAAGGTATACATATTAGGAAAGATGAAATAAATAGAGATGGTAAACATATAATCTCCTCTTGATGATCCTAACTGCATCACTGAGAGGTTCTGATAACTGACATAATACTTCAATTTGAGTTGTTTTTTATAGGTAAAGTTTACTTCAATTTTAGTCGCCTTCAAAATGTCTTTGGTTTCTTTCATTCCATAATAGAACAACATGTGAACGAAAGGGTCAATGCTAGACTAGTTGAAATGTGAAAATATGAAGCTAAGCTAGGTCATCACCTTTCCAGCATTCCCCAAAGAAAGTGCGAACATTTTGTCGGGTAGATCAGGAGATGTACTATTTCCATAAACCGAACTATTATGCCTATAAATGTAGTTCATATAAAAGGTACCCGATTGTTTTCACGTGGATTTAACAGTGAGCATTTATTGCGTGATGTTAAAAGTTTCAATGAGTTTTTGTGAGTGAGGTCGCCCATTTTTATTTTTCGGGTATTGGTCACAGCTGCAGCCAACTCTCTATCAACTTAGTGGATTTTCTAAATCTAGTGAAGTTTGGATTTTATTTGTGCTTCTAACTTTTTGTTTTTGGATTTCTTGAGGTGTTTTGAAAAGTTTACTTGCTATCAATTGGATTTTATGATGTTGGAAATGATACGATTATGAATGTTAGTTACTTAGTACTTTCTAAAAGCTAATCTATTGGTGATATTAAAGAACATATCACTCTTATCTGATAATTAATAGAAAAGGAGTATAAAAATCTTTTATTTCCTAATTGGACAATTAACTTGTAGATGAGTATTTGTGACTGGAGCTATATGCTGGATGATATTCTTCCATTCATGCTGACCACCAAGTTTTATTTTTACTATTCAATAGCTAAGGTGGCTAATATGAACTCCGCTTCTCTACATGCTCTATCATTGTTAGCAAAAAAAATTTGTTAGCAATTATTTGAACCCTTTGATCTTCAATTTTTGTATCTGCTCCAATTTTTCCTATAGTCTTATTTCATGGTTTTGTAGAGGAATGCTCTTTCTACAAATGCACTTACAACCAACTCAGAATGTTTTGTTGCATTTTGTAGGTAGAATAACAATTCAATGAATATGCATTACATTCTCCTGTTATTCTGTCCATGATATGCCAATGTGAAATAATTATGTTTGTTATTTAGGTCCTTTTTTTTCTTATTTTATTTTGGTCATATATGACACATGTAAATCATGTACTTTGCAGCCATTGGTGGTCCCGCAGGACAGCTTCTTGAGCAAAATGCTCAGGCCTTGGATCAAATTTCTGCGAACTTTGCTATTTTTAAGGTCAGTTAATGGTTTTGATATTTTCCATTACCCCCTGCCATCCTTTTTTTTTTGTGAGCTGTGACCCTCAATGTATATTATGTAGGTAAACCATATGGGTGATCTGCTGCTTACACTTGTAATAGGGTTATTGAAAAAGGAGAAAATGTGTCTCTTTTGTTTATCAGCTCCTTTACTGTTGTAAATCTTAATATATAGATCATGCAGATTGCAGACTGCATTTGGATTTTATCAGCACCCTTCAGGAATAGTGGGAGACTGTCTCTTAGACTTGAGCTGTATATTTGAGCACTTTCTCAGTGCAGGTTCCTATTTAATGAAATTCTATCTTTACTGATAAAAGAACAAAAGGAATATTCATTACATTGCTCGTATGAAGGTTAAGGGGGTAGATTTAAGTCTTCATTGCCTGATATGAAGAGAAAGTAGGTAAAATGTTTGCCTCTAGTGGGAGGGAGAAGAAAAAGA
This sequence comes from Nicotiana paniculata, assembly GCA_005239505.1. Taxonomy (NCBI): domain Eukaryota; kingdom Viridiplantae; phylum Streptophyta; class Magnoliopsida; order Solanales; family Solanaceae; genus Nicotiana; species Nicotiana paniculata. The sequence goes on from ML313535.1 coordinate 17,722, forward strand.
TATCCTGGTCCCCTGCTTGTTCCCTACAGTGACAAGGTTCAATTTTGAAGGAGGCCCGTGATTCTTTTTCTTTTATTCTACTCATGGAGGCATTTCTATATATGATATTCTTACATATGCATTTTGGAGTTTTAACTTCTGCAAACCCAGTACGCGTTCAGGCATGAGAATCAGTTCTAGGGGATGATCTTTCTTGTGAAGGAAAATTCAGAAATAGTTTCTGCTTTTAAAAAAAGAGAAACTTTCAGGACTTATTTTCTTTTTTTTTTCAGTGAACTCATCCAGGGAACAGCATCTTACAATTCTTGCATGCTGTGCCTACTGCCTGGTGACGAGTCTGCTATACTATTCGTATTAAAGTTACATGTGATAGATTTTGATCTTGCATGACAATCCGCAACGTAAAGCATTATCCCTCTTGTGTGATTGTTGGTATTTATGTTCTTCATGCTTTCCTCTTCTGTTACTATGCAGATCCAGGAAAACATCAACCTTTTCTGCCAAGCTCGAAATAATATCCTCTCCATCTTAAATGAGTATGACGGATAATCCTTCCACTCTCTCTCTCTCTATCTTCGGCATGTATTTGTTTTTGTGTCAGTTTCATCTTTTTATCATGAATGAATGTCATTTCCATGCTTTTATCATGAGTGAACCTCTTCTCCATTTTCAAGACTACATACTTTTACTATGTGATGATTTTGCGCATTTGCTTCCTTCCAGTAAGTGTAGAAGTTTCTTGTCAAGCATATATTGCAAATAAGGAAGATAGATTGATCGACAATTTGGTAAAGAAAGAAAGACAACTGTCTGTCGAGAAGAGAGGAAAGATGTAAAAGTTAACCCCAAAAGTTCTTCTAAATCTTGGAACACTTAAAGGGTTTGTGTATCAAATTTTCTAGTTGTATTATTTGCTCAACAAGGTGCATAAATTTCTTGACTTCTCTCAACTTGCTTGCCGCTTCCCTACATGCTGATAACTACTCTTTTGCAGCTTGAATGACGCGCCAGAGATAATGAGGCAGATGCCTCCACTCCCTGTAAAGCTAAATGATGAGCTCGCCAACTCAATGCTTCAGCGACCACCGTTGCCAAAATAGGTCATGAGGTCCTGGTTTGTTCTTCTCGGGCTTTCTGGGAGATGTTTCTCACGAATTTCGTGAATTTGAGATACTTTAGATTGCTTATAAAGCATAATAAACTGGCTTTGTTGCTTTTACAGGTCAGAGTTCGTTTGCACTTTGTTTTTCTTTTTATCTTTATTGGAATAATACTAGGAATTAGCTGGTTTAATATGTGAATATAGTAAAGTGTAGGAAGGGGTTCTTTTTTATGTAAATAATTTCATTCATAGAAGTTAAATAGAACGTTTTGGTTCATGAAAGTTGGTTACTGACTCTGACTTGCTTCCAGTGATAATTAATTCGCAGTTGCGCATAAGTTCTTTTTGCTTGTTTGTTTCTTCGTCGAAAAATTGCACTGTGTGTGTATACAAGTAAAATATTACGTTTTAGAGGTATATAACACATATTGAACACCCTTTGTCGTGAACTTTTTTTTCACTTCTTTCAAGTTTGAATACCCTTGAAAAAATATCTATAGTCGCCACTGCTTTTAGCTGCTTGTTATATATGCCTATTGATTAAATGGAGAACACGAATATAGGTGGTTACTGGTTACAAATTTTGTACCATTTATGGCTCAATGCTCAATCAAAAATTCAAATTTTGCCGTTCCAAAAGAAACAAGAACTGAAAGAAATTCAGTGCATCAAACTTTTTCTATGCTTAATGCCTATTTGTCTCCTCAGGCTTTGTTATCTTGATTGATGTCTAACCGAGGGCGATTGAAGTGTTGTATTGCTGGAGTCATTTGAACTAGTAAAATTGTAATACACTAAAATTATAATAAATAGTAGGTTAAAGCAGGGTATACAAATCGAACCGGAAAATCGCACCAAACCGAAAAGTCAAACCAAACCGGTTAAAATACACGACTAGGTTTGGGTTGATTTTGTTTGGTATTGAGTAAAAAAATCTGAACCAACCCGACATATAAATATATAATTTTTATATATACTTTTAAGATTTTATATAGAATTATTTTTAAAAATGTTTAGAAATATTTGAGATTCTCTTGCGAGATATAATATTTAATAGAATATGAAGTGCTCCATTTTTATTAACCATAATTAATGGGTTGTATGATCACTTTCTTATCTAAGTGTTACCGAAATGCGTCAATCTCTTTGTTCTTCCATATTCATATTATAGGTTAAGATCTATTTATTCTTTTTATTTCGAATGTGAAGTGATTTTTATTATTTAGGTATCATCTTGATTTTTATGTTTAATTACTAAATTCGGTTAACCTCGAAATTGTACATCAACAAAAAGAGTTATTGTCAGACGACTTAAAAAAACTATTATGTGTTACTAAGAAAATACTCTCATAAGAATGTTTAATACATAATATGTTTGTTAATTTTTTAAATTTTTACTAAGCATATATTTGCTTATCAAAAATTTAACAAAGTAAGATTGAAATAATATTTAAGTCACAAAAATTCCGAAAACCCCGACAAAACCGAATTAATCAAAACCGGTATAGTTGGTAAAAATCGAACCAACTCGGTCTATAAACACCTTGCTATAAAGTATACTTTAATAGTAAGAATGTTTAAGGTTGAATGAAGTGCAGAACCTGAATTGGCCTATGCGTCTAACCAACTCGAAAGAAGAGGTCCTCGCACCAACTCTAACAGGAAGAGTAAAATGGGTAAAAAAAAATTGACCCGAAATCTTTTTCTCATTTTGATTGTGAAAAATGGGATCCTAAAATTTCAGATATATGAGAAATCACGGACAGATCATTATTTGTCACTTGCACTTTTATTTTGAAAAAAATAAAATAAAATCCATGATCACTGAGATAAGAATATTACACTTCTATCACAGTTCCAATTTAAATAAATAGGTCCCCGTTTGGTCTCTGGTTAAATTTTTTTGCAATTTCAAATATTTTGGGCAACTATTTTAACTTTTGAGATTGAAATTGCCAATTTGAATATCTTGTATTTTTATTGTTTTAACACGTAACCAGTATTATTTTTTTAAGTAATAGATTTGTGCTCTATAAATTTGTTACACTTTCTGTATATCACAGTTAGAACTCATCGTGAACTGGCATATGTACAATCCCCTATTGCAATTGTTTCTATATTGTCACATCCAAAGAAATTGACTTATTGCTTGTTTGGCCAAATTTTTAAAATTTATTTATTTTAAAAAGTATTTTTCTTAAAAATATTTTTCAAAAAAATACTTTTGGCAAGAAGCGATTTGTGTTTGGCTAATTAATTTGAAAAACACGGTTAAACAATAATTAGCATTCGACCAAGCTTTTAAAAATTGTTTCAAAGTGTATTTTTTTCAAAAATATTTTTAGGAAGAAACAACTTTTTCTGCTTATCAAAAACTACTTTTACCCGAAAACACCTTTTTCCCTTCTAATAGCTTTGGCCCTTAACTTTGAAAAAGAAAAAAAAAACACTATTGACCCCCCAAAAAAACTTTTGGCCAAAAAGTAAATGTTTTTCATTTAAGAATTGCAATACCTATAGATGCTACGAAATAGAATCATATCAGTAGAAGCTTTAGGGGGAGTGCGCAGTTAGCCAGTTACAAGACATGTATTTACTTTTAAGTTACTGTTTAAAATATTTTTAGTTTTTAGTCATTGTTTTAATAAATTTTTACCCACCCGGACGAAAATACTCTTCTGCTCATAAAGTTCAGGATCAAATGTCCTTAACTTATGAGCTTGTTACTGTAAGTTCAAGACTATATGTACTTAATTTATGAGCTTGTAAGTTTAAGTTAATGACTACCTGTCCTTAGTTTTTGAGCTTGTAACTCTAAGTTCAGGACTTCATGTCCTTAACTTTCGAACTTGTAACTCTAAGTTCAGGATTACATGTCCTTATTTTTTGAACTTGAAACTCTAAGTTCAGAACTACCTGTGAATTCTTAACCTTTGAAATTATCTCTAATCAAAACAACCATTGAGATTTACTATTAATAATATTACCATCAATTGTTGTTGCAATGAACATGGCAGGGATCCTCATCCAACATCCGAGGACACAACTTCAAAGCATATAAGTGGATCAGAAGTGGCTTTAATATTTGTTGTCATCGTTATTCTGGTTTTTGTGTTTGTTCTCTCTCGGTTGTTTTGATAAACCGAGAGAGAAGCGAGGGTTTGGGAAGAAAAGAAATGAAACAAAGAGTAAAAATATCTTTTCATATTAATTTTAATAGAGTAGTGACTATTTTTGTTCTACATTAGAATTGTTAGATAAAAAATAAATATCACCTTAAATAGTGGCTACCCCATGCCATTTATACGAGCTTTAGCCCAATATAAAAGCGAAAAATTAACCCAATTAGCCGTCCAACTACCACTTAAACTAAAAATAGCCGGTGAGTGTATAATATATGTATATTTATGTATTACATGTATATAATTAATGTATAATTTATGTATATTGCTAGAAAAAGTAAACAAATAATATTGGCTGGCCAAACCTTTACTTTACCTACTTTATTTTATTTTTTTTGTTTTGAAAAATATAAAATTAGGTCGCAACGACCAGGCACGATATACTAATCTTTACATCAAAGTTCCTATGGTAGGAGTATCACCTAATGATTCCAATTTGTTTAATATATAGAACATGGGAGGTCCCCCTTTTTTTAATTAATTGATTATAATACTTCGACCTCAGTCGTAGACATCATGTTTGTCAATATCAATAAACTAATTAGTTTGAAATCTAAATTTAGTTGGAGTTGTTGAATATATAAATGAGAGGTGTTAACTGGACGGGTTGGATTAAATTTGTACGGGTTGAACCATTAAACAAGTTATGATCCGGCTTGTTCAAAGTTAATTTGTTTGAGTTAAAATTAATTATCACTCAAGCGGTTAGTTTATCAACTTCTTTTTCTCTCTCGTTTTTCTTTTGCTTTTTGGAAAAATTTATTTATTTTTCTTAAATTATTTACTTAAGTTCTTTCAAATTTACATAATTCCCAAACTCCTAATTTGTTTTGGTATGTTTAGAATCACGTTACATTTTGACTTCTTGGTACTTGGAGCCCGTTTGGACATTAAAAAAGTTTCATTTATTTTTCAAAATCTGTATTTGTTCGTGAAATTTTCAATTTTCACTTGAAGATGAATTTTGAAATTTTTTGAAAATTTGAAAAACTCCAAAAAGTTATTTTTCAAAATTTTCACTCAAATCACTCACAAATCTTCAAAAACATAATATTCATGTCCAAACACAACTCTAATTTTTAAATATCATTTTCACTTAGAAATATTTTTTCACTTTTTTGGAAATTTTACAATTCTTATGTCCAAACACCCACTTGATTTATGCTATTTGATCCATTGTAATGAAATAGTTCGATGAGTCATTTAACATCCAATCTATTAGGTCATGTCAGCAAATATATTATAATTCAATCCTTTTAAGTTTTAACTTGGAAAATTTGGACGAGTTACTAAAAAATGGATTAATATTATAATCTCTATATAATCTATGTCCATCGGACGATTTTATTTTTCCCTCTCCAGATATTCAGATGGTTCATCATAAAGTAGTAGTACTATTTTTACACTAGTTTGACATCAACAAATCACCAACCACACCATGTTCTTAGTTTCCCAATATTATACTCAAAAAACTTCTCTCTAACCTGCACATTATAATCAAGAAACAACTAGGCCACTACTCCTTCTTCCACCCTTTACAATCATTTCACTATCTCTTCAATTGTTTGCCACAAAGAAATAGAGCAAAAATATTGAAAGATGAAGGCATCTTTCAAATTCTCTGCCTTCTTCTTGATATTCCAAATATTCAGTTTCCAAATTTTGACAGTAAATTCTCAAGGCACCACACATTCATGCAACTCCAATCTCAAACTCAAAGGCGAACTTCTTTTCGACACAACTTCTTTCCATTGTCTTTCTGTATGGGATCGACAAGGCTACATCCTCAGAGTAAGTACTATAAACTCCCTTCTTCTTGCATTTTGAAGGGACGTAGGAGCAACGGTCAAGTTGTCTCGTGTTGACCTATAGGTCAAGAGTCTGAATCGTGGAATCAGCCCCTGATATTTGTGTCAGGGTAAGCTGTCTGCATCACACTCCTTGGATATGCGACCCTTCTTCCGATCTTACGTGATCCTGGGACGGGTCCGAATCGTGGAATCAGCTACTGATACTTGTATCAGGGTAGGCTGACTGCATCACACCCCTTAGCTTCTCCCGATCCTACGTGATCCCGGGATGACTTGTGCATCGGGCTGTCCTATTCTTTATTTATTCCATCAGTTCATTAACATTAATCTCTTTATTCTCCTCTTGTTTTTGTGTTTCTAAAGTATATGAGAACAGATACAAATGTATGGAGCTTTGTCCTCTCAGCACCAAACACAAATGCATACATAGCCATGGGATTTTCCAAAAATGGGAAAATGGTTGGCTCCACTGCAGTTGTTGGGTGGGTGAGTAATGACGGAACTGCCACTATGAAGAAGTATTTCCTCGGCGGACAATCGCCGAATGAGGTTAATGTCCTATCTCACTCTTCCTTGTTTACTTAATTATTTTATTAACATACGGGTTTTATGAGTTCAATTGAATTTATTAATTTTGATTCAAACAATGTATATGTTTGTAAAAAAGATTTAAGACGCGCTTATAAGATCTAGACGTGCTTATATAGGGAAAATGGTCAAACATATGCTTAAGCTATATATGAATTCTAAATTTCATTCATCATTATATTATACTTTATGATCATTTATAGCAAATCTTCTCTTATTTATCCTCGATCGTAATGGAATTTCAGTTTGAACTATATACCATATAATGTGATTAAGTTTAAACCCTAGTTAAAAGCAAAGGTGTAAGTTAAAATTTTTGTTTAAAGTATTTTGAATTTTGATACGTAGAATTCACAGAGTTCATGATGGAGCTTTGCTAAAGGCAAAGGCAAAGGCAAATATAAGACGATTTGCTAACTAATACGATAGGAATGATCTGAAGTATAATAGGTGGTAAAAGTGAGGCATTTCGTATTTTAATCTTTCCAGAAAATAAAAAAAAATATGCATATAATAAGATCACATTCATATTGAATCAATTAAGCCTAGATCCTGAATTTGTGTATGTTACTTTTATTATTAATAGTAAAATTGATCAATTTTAATGAGAAAATAAAATTTTCTGAGCAGGTTTTGCCTGATAAGGGCAACCTCCAGCTAGTCAACTTTACATCTTCCGTCGTAGCAGAAGATTCCATAATTTATATGGCTTTTCAGTTGAATACCGAAATGCCCGGAAATCGGCTCATCTACTCCGTCGGACCGACGGGAATGCTGCCGTCTGCCGCCGATTTCCGACTGACGGAACACCAGGATCAAATCTCCACTTCCTTGAATTACAATTCAGGTAAGCGAAAAATTATTATTATTATTTTTGTTGTTATTGTTGTTGTTGTTGTTGTTGTTATTGTTGTTATTTAAATGAAAAAAAGAGAAAGCCTGAAAATATTCTAAATTTTTAACTTGGTTTATCAACGGAATTCAATCACACAAATATAATTATGCGTTAAAATTTCAAGTTTTAAGAAAATTTGTGTATTAAATATACAAATAACAAAAATAAATTCAGTTGTATGATTTTTGAAGGAACCGTATATAACTTGTTATAGCGTTAGCTGGTATTGCATGTCTATTATAAATTCTAATAAAATTTAGTAAATTTTTATATATAAATTTATGTACTGTGTCAAAAATATTGAATTCAGATAATTTGGTACGACAACTATAGTACGACAACTTTATACTATAAAACTTGTTAAAAATTAAAAACCATACTTCATAATTAGGTTGTAGTGTTAGCTGGTATTGCATGTCTATAATAAATTTTAATAAAATTTAATAAATTTTTATATATAAATTTATATACTGCGTCAAAAATACTGAATTCAGATAATTTGGTACGACAAACTATATCCAACGTTATGGTGGGTGGGTTCCACGTACAACATCTTTCTAATGAAGGCAACCATAATATTGTGAAAGAGTAAGAAGAATCTACGCACCAACGAATGTATCAACAACTTTATACTATAAAATATAAATAAAGTACTATTAAACTAAACATACGTAGCGCTTTTAGTAGTTTTTACGCCATTGAATTGGAAGATGATGGCTAATTACTTTGATATTAATTTTTGCCAACGCTTGCAACTTACTTAATAAATAATATCAAATGAAGATAGTACTTCTCGGTTTATGAATTTAAAAAAACATGATAATTCAAATCTTTTTGGTTCCTTTTTTGTATGTCAATGAAATATTTCACATCCTTTTACATGCAATTTACAAAGAAAAAGGAAGACGACATCTTAGTAGGCGTCCGGACATAAAAATTATGATTTTTGAAAAAAATAATTATATTTTAAGTTAAGTTGAAAAGCGACATTTGGAATTTGAAATTTTGTTTGGAAATGTTTCGCCTAATAAAATATTGTAATTTTGGAACTGGAGATCTTTTTTCTCTTCCAAAAAACTTGAAAAAGTGGTCAAAACCACTTTTAGATTTTTGAAAAACTCGTTTTCGAAAAAATTTCAAAAACTTATAAATTTTCGTGCACAAACATGTTTTTGAAAAGAAAAATATGGAAAAAAAAAATATATATATATATATGGACAAATGGGGCCTTATAGATTGATTGGGACTTGTGAACTTCATCTTAATCAACTTTTAATAATCACAATATAATTCAATCAAGTATTTCTTGAAACCAAAAAATTAGTTCAGATCTCACTACTAAACTAAATTTATATTTTGATTTCTTTAAGACAAAGCAAATCTTAATTTGGAAAGAAGAAATGTCCGTACTTCCCACAATATATTATGTAGCAGTAATCCAACTTGTTTTAAATGTCCAAATTTCACATGAATTCCCAAACAACGTGATGTTCTTATAAAAGAAAATGCCGGTGATATCCGTATCTTTTTGTTTGTACTTTGACTATATATTCTATTAGGTACTTGTTATCTCAAACCAACACAACTATCAGGTAACTCCGTCGACTAAATTTTAGACTAATAAGAAGAAATTGCCTAGCGCTTTTGTCTATGTTGAGTTTTGCACCTTGTTCTCCCATCATTTTCACCCGCTAGATCTGTTAATTTATATTTTTTAGCAATTTCAGATAAAAAGCGAACACATTTATAAAATCATCTAAAGTATGTCAGTTGAAGATGTTGTTGACATTTTGTGTGCTTGTGCTCAGGGCGAATCTACCGTACGAAATGCGAATTTACGTGAACCAAATAACTTTTACCAAAACAGTATATATATATATATATATATATATATATATATATATATATATGTTAAAAATTTCATTAAATGCGCCCGTCACACATGTTTTGGCCTTGTGTGTCCACATCTCAAAATATGTGACATAATGGCCGCCGCCCGACTCTATAACTATTTGACAGTGAACCCAATTATTATTGTAAATTTACTTAGGAACCTATAAACTTCAAATCCTGAATCCGTCTCTGCTTGTGCTGTTGCAAAACAGGTCAAAGTGAAAAAAGTACACCTTATGCAAGTCTAAGGAGAAGCCATGGACTGTTAAACATGTTTGGCTGGGCTATTTTCATGCCAATTGGGGTCATGGTTGCTAGATACTTGAGACAATATGATCCAATCTGGTTTTACTCTCACACCACCATTCAATCATTAGGGTTCATCCTCGGATTTGCTGGTGTTATCAGTGGGCTCGTTCTCAATAATCGCCTTCAGAACAATGTCAATAGACACAAAGGCATTGGCATTTTCATTCTAGTTCTTGGTTGTTTGCAGGTTTGTCACTTCTATACTATACTGTATTTAGTGAAATAGTTAAACTTCTCTATACACTGACAACTTACTGTAACATGAAGCAAATGACTTACTATAACATAGGGCTGTCAAATTTGGCCCAAGCCCAAATGACCTGCGCGACCCGCTCAAGGTTGAGCTGGTTATTGAGAGGAAATTCAAAAAACGTCAGATTTATAACTGGTAATTGAAAAATAGCCACGGTTTTAAAAGTAATCGAATTTTAGCCATTTTTTATGTAAAGATAAAATCTGAACAAAAATACTGCTAAAAATCTGAAAATATTCCAGCATAATGTGTTGGAATTTTATAATGTGCTGAGTTTCATCAGAATATGCTGAAAATTTATATGCAGGAACTCCATAATTCTGCATATTATGCTGGAACTTTTCGTGTGCTGGAGTTCCAACATAATATGCTGAAAGTTTATACGCAAGAGCTCCATAATCCCGCATATTATGCTGGGATTTTTTGTGTTTCAGCAAAATAATGGCTATTTTTCAATGACTTTGCAAACGATGACTATTTTTCGATTACCAGTCCGAAAATGGCTAGCCGTACTATTTTGACTGGTTATTGACTCTTCCATTCACTAAACTCAGCCCATCGCGACTCATTTAAAGTTAGACTAATTTTTAGTCCAAATTGATCCATGAGTAACTTTGCCAAAATTTCTTAGAAATAGTTCTTTTTTTTTTTGTTTGATATGTTAGATATGACCATAACAAAAGAAAAAAAAAAGGTCTTATTTAGTAATTATACAATTCATTTTAAAACAACACATATATTAATTAAAGCTTGGTAAGAGTTGGACGTGTTAGACTATGACCCAAATTTTAGCCCATTTTGACCCAGGTCATCTCAGCACAAGTAACTCTTGAGGGCTTAATGACCCACTCATTTATTGACTCAGACCATTTTGACCGGTCCAAAATCAGCTCAATCTGCCCATTTAACACCCTTGTTCACAGTAAAGTCGCTTTAGAAGTACACAACTTACTATAACATAAAGTAACCGACTTACTATAACATGTTAAATTTGCAATAACTTAAGTTCTTAATTGGTATTCATTTTGGCTGCTTGATCTTTTTGTTATGTAGGTTATTGCACTTTTGGCTAGACCAGAGAAATCATCAAAAGTAAGGAAATATTGGAATTGGTACCATTACATCACGGGCAGAGTTGTGATAATGTTGGCAATAATAAATGTTTTCTATGGAATCCATTTAGGAAATGCAGGAAGTTCTTGGAAGGCTGGTTTTGCTGTTGTTTTGGTTATATTATTCATCACTGCTGCCATATTTGAGATCAGGATGTGGAAGAGAAAATAGAAAATTTATGCTATGAATATTTTTGTTTTATTTTTCTTGTTTTTGATGATTTTTCCTTTGTATTAGTTTCTCTTACACTACATTACATAAAACCAACAACCATTTTGTAAGAATTTAAGTTTTATGTATTCATTATTTACACGAGCAATGTAAATTTGATTACTCTTTTCTCAATTATACAAAATTAGACCCGATTAATGAGAATCCAAAGAAAATGTATATAAATGTTATGTTAGTTGCATATGTTTCACTTATTTTATAAGAGCTTTTCCATGAGTTCCGATTTTCTAAGGAAGTTTAATCATTGTTGATAATTCTACTATTGTGTTTCATAGTTCCTTATTTTCTTAAATAACGATAATGTTTGAGCTAACTTGCGCTTTAAAAAGTAGCTATTCTACCAGTATAAGTCGCTTCCATGATAATGTACGTAATATTCAAAGTACAAATCATGTTATGCGTATAAAAATTCAGAAGAAAATTAGTGAGCAACTATGGTGGAACGATAAAACACCATGTGATTGTTTTCATCAATCTAAATCTTAGTGCCCATAAAATTAATAAGAACTATTTGATGGAATAGTTAAGGTGTGCGTTGCCACAAAAAATAAATGTGAGATGTGGAATAATAAAGATATAGCTTTTTTTTTTTTTTGGCTGAATACATACGGAGACACTTAAAGTTGGCACGATTATTCATTTAGACACATAAACTCAAGAGTGTTCCTATTGAACATTTATACTGCCCGAAATTTATTCTAATTAAGCACTTCTTGCTAAGTTGGCACATCACTCACCCATTATAGGCGCGTGAAGACCCCAAAAAACAGATTTTTTTTCTTTTTTATTTCTTTCTTCTTCTTCTTCCTCTCCACCACCATTTCCACCATTGCTTCCTCCACTTTCACCATTGTTGTGCATCCACCATTGATTTATTTCCTCCTTCTTCTTCTTTTTCTTCTTTCTCTCCACTACCAGTCACTGCTAAGCTCCCCCATCCTCACCACCAAATCCTCCGCCACCCTCCTCTCTAACCCCCATGGCCGAACTCTTCTCTTCACCCCACTCATCTTCAGTCGTTACTCTTATCCAGAAGCACCCCCCCTATTGATTAAAACTGAAATGAGCCCGAGTTCTTCATTTCAAATCGAAACACCATTAATGGGGTCTTTAAAAAGCTTGAAGGTTTAAAATGGGTTACTTGATTTGATGAAAGTTTGGGAAATTATATTTAGGTTGTCTTTGGGTCGTCGTGGGGAATCTTTAGCTGAAATTATAACAAATTTGGAGGGGTTTCTCTTAAAAATTTGGATTAAAATCGTGCTTAGAACAAAAACACACATGAAAATAGTGAAGAACACCATAGTTTTTTCCTTTTTTTTACTCAAAATAATATATATCATTTTTTTATTCGTCGTTCGCCACGTCAGCAGCGAGTGCATTGCACAAACTTTATAAGTTTGGCTGATTGTCAAAGAAGTGCTTAATTAGAATAAGTTTCGGGTAGTATAAGTGTTCAATAAGAACACCCTCGAATTTAGGTATCTAAATAAATAATCGTGTCAACTTTAATTGTCTCCGTATGTATTGAGCTTTTTTTTTTAATTAAAAGTGAAGATCATGGTGGGGCACCATTTGATCCCAAAGTAAAAGGACCATTTCATTATATTTAAATAATTAGCTATTACAGCTGGGGCACCACTTGATTTGAGAAACAAATACTAGTAAACAATTTCTTTTTCTTTTTCAATTATTATCTTTTAGCTATGAGAGAGGTAGCATTCCCCCAATAACCAAAGTACAACCTTCAAAAGAAAAAAGAAAAAGAAAAACTGGGAGAATACTATCAAGACTTATATGCTAAGGGCGTTATACCGTCAAATTTTTCTATAGCAACATTCTTATATAATAATTATTTATTATAAAAGTTGAGTTATTTTCAGAATCGAATATTATATTATGTTATAATATATATCCTCTATAACAACATTTTACTATAACAATCAAAAAATTTCAGAACAAACGAGTTTGTCGTAGAGAGGTTTAACTGTAATTTATCACATAATAAGTGTGAATTCAATTTTCATGTTTCTTTTCTTTTTTCTTTTCTCGGTTCCAAGATGCAATAAAAAAAGTAAATGAAAAACTAAGAAAACAAAATGATGGTAAATGGTTAGGTGTAATTTATATTTGATCCAGTTTTATAAAACTCCAGTCTCAATTTGAAAGGTTGAAAAAGTGTCTCAATCAAAGACTGAATTTAGTGGACTACGTGCCGTAACAACTTACTATAAATGTATATATCTTTTTTTTTCAACTATAAATCTACAGATTGAATAAATAAAAAATTCATAAAGAACTTTTCTTTTGATTGTACATTTGTCCGAAAACAAATTAATTTCATTTTAATGTCAATAAATCAAATTAATTATAGTTTTACAGATATTGAAAACCTTCATTTGAGCATTACTTCACTGTCATTTAAGCATTTAGTTTGTTCTATCTTATATTATAAAGAAGTGTTGTTATTATAGTCAACAAATTAACCAGGCAACCTTACTTATGGTTTAAATACGAATTTTTTATTCATTAACTATTTTTATTATATAGATTAAGAGACTTATTGGGCACATTCATAGATACTATCACCGTACAGTTTACATTGGAGATGCAAGTTATAAAAGAATTTCCAAGTTCAACTAATTTAGCAAATGTTGTAGTAGATACTAGTCTAGAATATGTGCAGCCAATTCTATCATCATGGACAGTTTTCAAGAGAGCATTCAGGGTTTGTTCCAAAAGAGATAGTGGGTTGTTGTTCGCTTGCTTGGATCCCTGGGTGGTCAAAAAGTGTGCAACTTTGTTTCCCTCCCTGAAGTTATGTCGAATCGGCGGATTCTCCAGTTTCTTCAGTACTGACCTGCACTCAGTAACCAAGTTAGAATAAATTGAGCAACTGTCATTTTCAAGTAAACGAAATATATCTGTTGCATCCGTTTCAATTTCTAAGTTAACAATTTTTTTTTCAAAAGCAAGTTGAAGTCCAGTTTGAGAGTTAGGAGCTCCGTGTAGGCAGGCGTGTAGGCAATAGCAGGTTTGTAGTAACCCAAAATCCAATGACCATGGCTATTCCTAAAGATTCCGCCAATGCCTCATTTTTTATATTTCCCTTTGAAGGCACCATCTATGTTGAGCTTTAGGAAAAAATTTGTTGGCGTAGCCATTTGATAGAGATAGCAGTAGTTGGGGGGGTGAAGTTTGGGGAGTTAGTGCAGTACTTAAATTCTTTGCACCGCATGATAACCATGTCGAGCGGCAGTTGATTGCATTTGTTGTTGAAAAAATTGTTATTTCTATTGAGCCGCAAGTTCCAAATAGCAAATGGGAAGAAAATGACCCAAGAGATACCCCACTGATCCAGAGCTATATTAGAGCCTTTTAAATTAATGAGTCAATGGTCAGGGGTGTGGTGAAGGGGAAGTAGGTTGAGGTGTGTATCACTCCAGAATGTAGAGGCTATGGGGCAATGGAAAAAAATATGAGTAATTGTCTCTTCCGCTCCTTTGCATATAGAACATGTAATGTCAATATTAAGTCCAATTTGATGTAAATATTTGTTGGTGGGGATCCGATTATGGGAACATTACCAAGGAAAATATTTTATTTTATGAAGAGTGTTATGCTTCCAGATCCATTGGAATTTAAAGTTGTTGGCATGCGGCGAGGAGATGATCTTATAAGTAAAGCTAGTTGAAAAGATACCGTTTGAGGTTAGGACCCAAGTGGAAATATCTTTAGTAATGTTAGTGATGTCAAGATTAATGGAGAGGATTTTGTTCTTTATTTCCGTAGGCAGAGTAAGGGATAGATTGGAGAGATCCCATTTGTTTGCCGTCCAAAGATCTTTGGCTTTGAGGGCATGGTCATTTTTATTCATAGGCCCATATATGATGGTTTTTAACGGTGGTAGCCCCGGAATCCATGCAGAGGACCAACAATTGATGTTACCTGGACCAATAACCCATTACAGGCCTGGGTTGCAAATATTCCAACATGTTAGGATATTATTCTAGATAAAGGAAAGAATGGTGGGGTTTCTCTTATGGATGTAATTAGTGATCAAAGTTGTGGCTTATAGCGAGCTACGATTATTGAAGGCCAGGTTTTTTCAGCCGATTTCCTGAGACCCAGGCCCCCCACATGCTTGGGCTGAGTGACCGTTGACCATTTGATATAGTGAATTTTCCTTTTCAGAGTGGTAGAACCCCATTTGAAGTCTCTTTGAATTTTGTCAATTTGCTTTAGTATGGAGGCAGGGAGAATGATATATTGCATTGCGTCGTTTGGGATAGCATTGAAGGTTGATCTGAAAAGGGTTGTTCTACCTGCAATTGAGAGAAAATTTATTTTCCAACTGGCAAGTTTAGTGTTCATGTTGTCAATGATATAGCGAACACCAGAAGCCTTGGGGTTGCGGGTGAGGATGGGGAAACCCAGATATTTGCCGAAATTATCATTGATTCAAATGTTGAAAATATGAGCAAGGTGAGTTTTGGTTTGAGTATCACAGTTCCGAGAGAAAATGATTTTTGATTTAGAATTATTGATTTTTTGTCCCGAGAGTTGTGAGAAGAAAAGGAGGCTATGCTTAATTGTGTGGACGGACTATAAGTTAGCATTGGCTGCGAGAGTTAAGTCATTTGCATAGAATAGAGGAGAGAGGGGTGGGCCAGTGGGATTGAGTTTTATTGGGTCCCAAATACCAATGTTAACTTGATGATTAATGTATTTGGACAATAGTTCCATGCAAAGTATGAAGAGGTACGGAGACATTGGATCACCTTGTCGAATGCCTCGTAATGGCTGGAAAAATTCGGTTTTGGAGCCATTGACTAGGATAGCAATTCTAGAAGTGGTGACGCAGCTCATAATAAGTTTAGTAATACGCGGTGGGAACTTTAAGAAGAGTAAAGCACGATATATGAAGGACCATTCAAGTCTGTCAAAGGCTTTTTCTAAATTAGTTTTTAGGAGGACCTTTCCCTGGCGACCCTTGATTTTTTGGAAGTGGTTTATAATTTTATGAATAATTATGGCGTTATCACTGGTTCTTCTACCTTTAAGAAAACTAGATTGGTATGGGCCAATTAGTTTATCAAGAAAGGGCTTGATTCTGTTCACTATAGTTTTTGTGATAACCTTATAGATAGTGTTGCATAGACCAATAAGACGAAAGTTGTTGAGATTATTGGCGTTGTGAAACTTAGGGATGAGGAAGATATAGGTAGAGTTTATGGTTTCAGGAATGGTAAGGTTATTAAAAATATTATGGAAGCATGTTAATGCGGAATTTCTAACAATGTGTCAGTACCTTTGATAAAAAAAAAGGGTGAATACCATCAGGGCCAAGTGCCTTAAAGGGTTTGAAGGAAAAAACTACACGGGAAACTTCAAAGTCTTTTAAGGGGTTGTCCAGAGGGGAGAGATCTAAGTTGTCAAAGCTAGTCTGAGAATTATGGATAGGTCGAAGAGATGTTTCTACGTGGTCAGTTTGGAAAGCTCTTTGGAAATGTTGGGAGGTATGACTTAGAATTTGGGTCGGGTCATTAATCCAATTACCCTCACTGCCTTTGAAGAAGGAGATATTATTCCTTCTTCTACGGTTACCTACACTAAGGTGGACATTTTTGGTGTTGGCGTCCCTGTCATTGAGCCAGTTTAAACGGGAACGGATTTTTCAGTAATCTTCCTCTATTTTTAGGATGTTATAATCGGATTTAAGATAATTTTCTAGAAGATGGAGGAATTGTCTATTTGGGTAATACGGTGAGGGTTGAATTCCTTGAAGTCTTTCAAGGGTTCTTTTCTTCTTTTTGTTAGAGTCCCCGAAGGTGGTTTTTTCCCAAAGTGTAACACTATGTTGAATATGGTATGTGGCTTCAAGAAGATGCATGTCTTGCTAGGAGTTTTTTACTATAGTGTCAAATTCTGCGTGGTAGCACCAGTAGGTTTCAAGCCTACAGAGTTTTCTACCAAAGGGGGGCCCAGTTCTTTTAAATTGGAGAAGAATTGGGGCATGGCCTGAGTGGGTTCTCGGGAGGTGGGTGATCAGGGCATCCGGGTCTTGGTTGAGCCACATGGTATTGGTAAGACATCTATCTAATCGTTCTAAAATTAGACCACCTAAATTTTTCCTACAGATAGTCCAAGTGTATTTTGCACCTTTAAAGCCTTAAATTACAGTACTTCACACAAGACAGAAAACGAGAAGATCGGTTATAATTAATAGGTCTTCCGCCCCATTTTTCATTTTTGGATAGGATCTCATTAAAATCCCCTCCCACTAGCCACAACCCTTGAAAGGTATCGGATATGGTACAAATACTATTCCAAATATTTTTACGCATATTAAGGCAGGTACTAGCATATAAAATACTAATAAGACAGGGAGGTTAGATAGGGGATACCTGGAGAATCGCATGGATTTCTTGGAGGGATCTACTTTAAGATTTAAGGTAACAAGGTTTCCATACCAAAGCACCACAATCCCTCCAGCATGGCCTACGGTTGGGACCTCCAACATATCAGTAAAGTGAAACTCATCACGGAGAGGAGCATGGTCAGACATTTTGGTTTCCAATAAGGCAACCATGGCTGGGTTATGAGTGTGAAGAAACTCCCTGAAAGTCCTTTTAAATTCATCATTGTTCATGCCACGAATGTTCCAGACAACTAGACTCATCGATCTATTCATTAGGGTTTGGCTTGGGTTGAAGTGGTTGTTCCCTATCCCCTAGAAGAAAAGGTGAATGGTTTGCCTCAGGGATGGGCTCAATACTACTGCATAATCGGAGGGGGGATGTCGATGGAGCACTTGTAGAGTGCTACTGGACACCGGAAAATATAATTCATGTCCTCCATTTCTTGGAATAGCATGAGAGATGCTTCTCTGATGCTTGAAATTTTGATGAACGATCCCCTGACCGGTGGGACTATTAGCTCCTCTACCATCTCTTCTAGTATCTCTGGATCTTCTTGTTCTTGCTCGTTTAGAGGGGGTTGTTGATTGTGAATGTACATGGGAATCGGATTCTGTTGAGGAATCTGTTGCCATGGGTAGAAGATTGGGTGGTTGGTCACTTGGTCGACTGGAGTGAAAAAGGGGAGTTGGTATAGTAGTTCCATATTGTTGAGTGGATTGAAGTGGTGCCTTAGATTTCAATGGGGTTGTATGTTGTGGAACAATGCAGGCGCTATGGTTGGGGCTAGTGGGTCTAGGATATTGGCTAACCACATGTTATTGATATAGTTCCCCATTGCTAGGGCCATCCCTTCCGAAATTAGTTGTGCTAAGAAGCTCGGATTTTGTAGCATAATCCAAACTTGTTGACCATTGATGATCATTGGGAAGAAGGCTGCATGACCTTTGAGACCCTGTTCGATCCAGGTTTTGGGGTCTTAGTTGGGATTCGGTGGTGGTGATACAAAGAATGGTGGGTGGAATGGGATTTGAGGTGGAAATGGGGGAAAATTTGCTATTGATGTCTTTAGAATAAGTTATGAAAGAATTTGTGTTTGGGATATGGAAGTGTGGTCGGATAGTATGTGCTGGGGAGTAAGATATAGGAGGAGGAGTAGAGTGTAAACTTGGTGCTAATGATTGCAAATCTAATGCCTTAGATTTTGCACGCATGGAAGATTGGGAAGATTGGGGAAGTGGTTTATCAGTGATTGGTGGGATAGTGTCTATTGACATTTGGCTAGAACCATTTGCCAAGTGTTGCTATGAAGCAAGGTTTCTTGAGGAAGAGGGGGTATTTGGCTTGTAAAGAGGTGGATTAAGGAGATTTGGGATGATAAGTGGATTAGGGCTATATTTGCTTGGGTTGGAGCTGCCACTTGTATCAATTTGAGTGGCGTGGACAGTGGGGTCCAAAGTGGACATAGGAGTTAACAGAAAGGAATATTTGTCACTGTGAGTGAATGACTGAGTTTCGTCTGAGTTGGAGGTTGATTCCTTGGTTATTAGGGAATCGAATTTATTAGAGGTGGACATTAAATTTTCATCCTTTTTTTGTAGGAGACTGCCTTTTTTAAATATTTTTAGGATCTTTTATATCACGGTTAGTAGGAGCAACAATGTTATTTAAGGTTTTATAAACTAACTTTTGAGAATTAAGGTACTTACCTGTCGCCGCATCGTAGATTTTTACATCTATATTGTTACTTGGTAGGAATATTTTTGGTAAGGAGCTCTTGTGATTTTTCTCAACAGGGTCTTCTGTTCTTTGGTTTCTCCGCCGGTTGAAGTTGACTACCTGCCACTGGTCTTCTGGTGGTGTGTGTGAATTGATTCTCCCGTATTTGCTCTGATTTTGATGATATACGCGTGCATGAGGTAGTTGTGTGTCCAAGGTGGTCACAATTCTTGCACAAAAATTTACTCCTTCATACATAAGTTGTTGAAGGTGTGTACCAATTTGTACACATGTTTGGACTGGTTTAGCTAGAGGTAGTTCAACACATAGTCGCGCATATCTGCCTCTGAGCGTGGAGCTAGTGCCAGCGTCTATCTTGAGCAGCCTCCCTATAGAGTTACCAATTTTGTTCAGAATTAAACCATCATAGAATTCTGTAGAAAGTTGGGGTCGGCGAACCCATACTGCCGTATGAATTTGTTTTGCTTTGCTTGCCACGAAATTTGGCTCCCACTGTCTTGTTGAGAGGAAATAACCATTGATGAACCATGTGTCGTCTTGTTGAGCTTGGGACATATTTTCTTCTTTGGAGAATTTAACAATAAAAAAATCATGCCCCAAATCAATTAGAGGGAATGGTTCTGTGAGTTTCCATAGCTTTATAATTTTCTCTTTAAGATATTGATGTTGAATTCTTTTTCCAACTAGCTTAACAATAACTGAATGTTTCCATGGTGCATATATCCTACTCCGATCAGCAGGTGTTAGAATAATTTCTTTGATTTCTTTAACACTGGGAGTGGAGTTATTCTGTTTGGTTGTAGAGATCTCTTTTCCAGTGGGATTTGGAGTATCTAGTGACATAAGATCCATGCTTGTGTCACTTTATAAGTTTTGAACGTAACTATTGGTAGGGGATGGGGGAAGATCTTGGATGTTTTGATTAATTTCTGTCATTGATTCAAAAGCTAAAAGCTTATCTTTGAATGGGGGGAGTTGGAATTTTTCCCCTCGCTGGGTTTCGTTGGAACTTTTAGGAGCTTGTTTGGACACAAGAAATTTTTTCCTTTTTTTCAATTTTTTTTCTTTTCGAAATCAGCGTTTGTTCATAAAATTCTCAATTTTCACTTGAAGATGCATTCTGGAAATTTTTGAAATTTTGAAAAACTCCAAAAAGTTGTTTTCCAAAAATTTTCACCTAAATAATTCACAAAACTTCAAAAACAACCCAAAACTATATTCATGTCCAAACACAACTGTAGACATCAAAATTTTAAAGGATCAAGTTAAATCCTAAATTCAAGATACTACAAGACTCTTGAAATCCTAGGAATCTATAAGAGTTTCTTGGAGGTTACTCTACCCTAAACCCTAAAGCATTCCTATAAAAAGGGTCACATATTCCCTTTGAAAAGGCATCTCAAAAAATGGAGATCATCTCAAAAATCCCATAAGCTCACGGGATATTCACAAAGAGATCAAGAAGTGGCCGGATAATTTTTGATAATCAAATAATTCAAGAAGATCCACAATATATTTTATGGATATCAAATAAATCCATGAAAGCCCGCATCATCCTACATTCAAGAAATACGCTGCTCCAACCCTCGAATCACGGAGATAATCAGGAGAGAAGAATCAAGGAAACAAACAAAATTGTACCCTCATCATTTTATTAATAAAATTATATTTCTTCATATTTATATTGTGGTTGCAATTTATTTTTGTATCGCATATAATTTGTTGCAAACAAATTGGCACGCTCAGTGGGGCCAATTCTGCCCTTCATCTCTTCCTCCTGTAAATCAAAACTCTTAAGTTTCAAAATCATTTGTTGCGCTTGTCGAGTACTTCAAGTCTCGTCTTCAAGTTTAGGCAAGCCTACACCCCGACAAACCTTGAAATAGGGGGCATTTGTAGACATCAAAATTTTAAAGGATCGAGTTAAATCCTAAATTCAAGATACTACAAGACTCTTGAAATCCTAGTAGTCTATAAGAGTTTCTTGGAGTTTACTCTACACTAAACTCCAAAGCATACCTATAAAAAGGGTCATGTATTCCCTTTGAAGAAGCATCTCAAAAAATGGAGATCATCTCAAAAATTCCATAAACTCACGAGATATTCACAAAGAGATCA
Source organism: Nicotiana paniculata (assembly GCA_005239505.1). Classification (NCBI taxonomy): domain Eukaryota; kingdom Viridiplantae; phylum Streptophyta; class Magnoliopsida; order Solanales; family Solanaceae; genus Nicotiana; species Nicotiana paniculata. Next base: position 39,376 of record ML313535.1, read on the forward strand.
AGAAGTGACCGGATAATTCTTGATAATCAAATAATTCAAGAAGATCCGCAACATATTTATGGATATCAAATAAATCCATAAAAGCCCCCACCATCCTACATTCGAGAAATACACTACCCCAGCATCAAATCACAGAGATAATCAAGAGAGAAGAATCAAGGAAACAAACAAAATTGTACCCGCATCATTTTATCAATAAAATTATGTTTCTTCATATTTATATTGTGCTTGCAATTTATTTTTGTATCACATATAATTTGTTGCAAACAAATTGGCAACCTTCTTATTTTCTTTCCTTGGCACATGTTGAATTCTATAAACTCTCAGAATATGCACAAAGAGATCAAATATGGGATCTCCGAAATTCCATGAAGCTCTTGGAATATTCGTTAAGCGATCAAAGACATGTCAAATATTTCTTGCTTAAAGTCCCACTGGGCGTGCCAGAATTTGTAGACAATAAATTGCGTCGAGAAAATAAAATCAAGACCGAAAAATATCGTAACAATCGTAGTATTTTATTTCAAACATTTGATTGTTACAATCTCTATGAATCCTCTGATTCTACTTTTTAACGGTAAATAAAAAGAGCTTTTGAGCTTAATCTTTAAATTTTATTTTATTTTAATCGAAGTGCTTGAGGCCTAATCTTGATCTTGACGTATTTTTAATCCAAGAGCTTGCATCTTGTTCTTGAATCTTCGTCTTGATCTTTTAATACTTAGAACACTTGAATGCTTGTAGCTTTTTAGAGAAACCGCAGCGTTTGATCTACGAGCTCCCTCTTGCTTCTTGATGTAACTTCTGGTCCATTTTCTGGGTTATGAAGAACCCTATTTATAGTTGTGGGAGGGAAGAGTTATGATAAGAACAAACTCTTTCCGACCAATCAAATTGAAGTGTGACAAGGCCGCGTTTGATTGGCCAGAACATGTCACTTGCACACGTGACACGGTTTCATTAGCCTTCTAATGTGACTTCGCATGCCTTGTCATTTTGACACGTGACATGATCTTATTGGCTCTTCTGTTTGACTTGGTGTGCCACGTCATTTGACACGTGGCACCAAACTGGGCCTCTAGGAAGATGACATCTTGGGCTTAATAAAGTGGGCTCATCACTTTAGCCCAATGGATTAAGATTTATTTATTTAATCTATGTATATTGGACTTATATAATGAATTCAATTATATTAGCCCATAATATTTGTTTGAACTAATATATTTTGAATTTAAAATATAGTTAAATTTATTTTACGAATTTAATTCCAATAAAATTTATATGCCTACAAATGCCCCCTACTTCAAGACTTGTGAGTAGGCAATCTTCGTTGCTAGGCTTAAAGTATTTACGGATAGATCAAAATGACTCACTTTGTTAAAGTAAGGAAAAGAGTAATAGTTTTATTTTATGTGCTACTCCTATTATTTTGGAAGTAGTATGTCAAATCTCATTTTAAATCATCTGACGAACTGTACTTTTTTTATTTGAAAAGTTTGCAAGTGACTTTTTTTTCTTGCATTTGAAATTTGTAGTGAGGAAATCACTTTTCCAATCACATGCAGACAACTGCTGCTTTAGTTTTCAACAAAGCAAAATGTCTTCCTTTTACGTAGATCTATATCAAATTTACAGGGGCATCAATTTGATTCTCAGATAGACTAATCATCAAAGGAGTTGGATTTCTCTTACTTCTCGATACTAATACACCTACTAAAATATTTTTCCTTATTTTATCATAACTCCAAGATCTTTCCCAAATTTGCTCGTAAGTAGGAAATGCCCACCGCCTCATGGAAATCCTTCCCTATCAGGAGAATGACACTTTGTAATTTGACTCTTTTTTGGGGTCTAATTGGAGAAGTCCCACACTGTTACTAGCCTTCCAATAGCTTTACTATTGCGTCTATAAATAGCCATATTTCATTCATTCAATCGGTATTTATCGCAGTGTCTTCAGGCCACTTTGAGTATACTTTTGACGATTCGAAAACTTTAATGTGAAGGTAATTTTTTTCTTCTTTTCTCGTGCTGAACTACACCCATATCATGATTATGCTAAAAAATTAATGGGAAGGCTCGGTAGCTTAACTATTCAACATGTGCCAAGGAAAGAAAATAAGAAGGCTGATGCTTTAGCTGCCCTAGCTTCATCGTTAACCCTGCCTGATCAAGCGCAAGTTACTGTCTGCCAAAAATGGGTAGTATCGCCGCCAAATGAGGCTGAAGGTGAAGAAAATGAACTCAAGCATCTTGTCGCTGCTTCTGAAGTTGAGAAAGAAGAATGGCGACAACCCATTATTAACTACTTATGCTGTGGGATACTTCCAGAAAATCTGAGGAGAAGGACTAAAATCCGTCGTCGTGCACCTCGCTTCCTTTATACAAAGATACTATATATAGAAGGTTGTTCGATGGAGTACTCTTACAATGCTTAGGGGAAGAAAAAACACTCCAAGCTTTGCAAGAGGCACATTCTGGGGTATGTGGGTCACACCAGTCTGGACCAAAACTCCACTTCCATATAAAAAAGGTGGGATATTATTAGCCAATGATGGTAAAAGATTGATTGGACTACGTTCGAAGATGCAAGGCTTGTCAATCCATGCGAATTTTATTCATCAACCTCCTGAAGTGTTGCACCCGACTGTTGCATCTTGGCCGTTTGACGCTTGGGGATTGGATGTTGTTGGACCACTTCCAAAGTCCTATGGTGGGCACCTATACATCTTGGCTACAACTTACTAATTCTCAAAATGGGCTGAAGATGTTGCTCTTAAGGAGGTAAAGAAGGAAAATGTTGCAAGTTTCATCCGAGTAAACATTATCTATCGCTTTGGAATTCCTCGTTACATAATAACGGATATGGCAAGCCGTTAGACAATAGGTTGATGAACAAGATTTGTGAACTCTTTGGCTTTAAGCAACGTAACTCTTCTATGTACAATGTTGCCGCCAATGGTCTAGCTGAGGCATTCAACAAGACACTATGCAACTTGTTAAATAAAGTCGTCTCCAAATCCAAACGGGATTGGCATGAACGTATGGAGGAAGCGATGTTGCTGAAAAGATCAAGAAAACTCTTGCTCTGCTTGACCTCTCCGGATCCAAGCACTCTGTTGTGAAGGAAGATGATGATGCTTCAAGCAATGGATCCTCCCCACTTACACCACATAGCATGAGCCAATCAAGGATCAATCTGTGTGAAAATCCATGTTACTCTCCATCTTCCATGACAATCATGCAAGCCATAGTGACAAGCACTTTATCTATGGAGGATCAGTTGGCAAACTTGACGGAGCAATCGCTGGCTTGACCAAGTGCATGCAAAATCAAGATTCTAGAATCGACAAGCTAATAGATAGGGTGGTAATCTTGATGAAAAAAAAATCCACCCATGCACCTGGCAAACTCCCAAAAGTTCAAGAGATTGATACTCCCCCACGACAAGTTGCATCCACTAAGGAAATTCCAGTCTTTCAGAATGGATGATTCCAATCGATCAACTGAAGGAGTTCATCGAAGGAACTATTAAAAGCAAGTACGAAGTTGCTACCAAGTCTTCCCTTACATACGCAAAGTCGTACACTGCAAGGGTCGATATGTTGAAAATACCTGCTGGCTATCTACCCCCAAAGTTTCAATAGTTTGATGGTAAAGGCAATCCAAAGCAACATGTGGCGCACTTCGTTGAGACATGCAACAACGCTGGGACTTATGGAGGTTACCTCGTCAAACAGTTTATACGCTCGCTAAAAAGAAATGCGTTTGATTGGTACATAGACCTCGAGGCATGATCTATTGATAGTTGGGATCAACTAGAACAAGAGTTCCTCAATCGCTTTTATAACACAAGGCGCACTGTGAGCATGGTGGAACTCACAAATACTCATCAACGGAAGAGTGAACCAGTTATCGACATTATCAATCGTTGGAGGAACGCAAGACTCAACTGTAAGACATGCTTAGTGAAGCTTCTGGCATAGAGATGTGCATCCAAGGTATGCATTGGGTATTTCGCTACATCTTGCAAGGTATCAAGCCTAGCACATTTAAAGAACTTGAAACTCGTACCCATGACATGGAATTGAGCATGGACTCTGGTGGAAATGAAAGGCTGCCCATCTATGAACCTTGCAAATGGAATGACAAGCAAGAAGTCAGAAAATGGAGCAAGTTTGTACCAAGATCTGAAAATAAAGAAGCTATGAATGTCAACACATCACCTAAGTTCACGACGAAGGTGAGAAAGAAGCGGAGTATGAAATCCACTTCGTTTCTAGATAAGCCAAGTGGAAAATTGACTCCAAAAGAAATGCAAGAGAAAGAGTACTCATTTCTAGATTATGATGTGCCATCTATTTTTGAAGAACTCCTCGAGTTAAATCTCATTAAGCTTACGGAGATGAAGCGACCAAATGAAGCTGAGAAAATCGATGACCCAAATTACTACAAATATCATCGACTTGTGAGCCACCCTCTAGAGAAGTGCTTTGTCCTCAAGGACAAAGTTATGGACTTGGCTCGTGAAAAGAATATCGTGCTTGAAGATGAGAAAGCAAGCGCAACCCAAGTCTCTATCATATTTGTCTCATTCAATCCAGATGAATTATGTAGTTCTAAAGAAAGTAAAGATGAAGAATTACTGGAGAACTACAAAGTTGAAGACTATCAACCTAAGGATGATGAAGGTTGGACGTTGGTGACTCGTCGTAGACGCCACAAAAAGGATCAACGAACAACCAATGAGGAAAATAATAGTGAAAAGACATAGATGGAACCCAGTTAAGCATGTAAAGAAAGCGATAGTGGAGGTGCACCACCCTCAAAAGCCACGACATCCAGTGACCTTGGAAGAGTTTTTACCAAGTTGGTTCGCCATACTGACGAAGAGGAAGAAAAGAGTGATGACCTACCATTGTCACCATCTTCGAAAAATCTTATCGATCCCACTCCTCAAGAATTTAATGCCTTTGAGGAAAAAGTCACGTTCACAAATGATGATCTTCTGCTAGGTGACACTCCTCATAACCGCCCATTGTACCTGGTCGGCTATATGCGTGATGAAAGGGTAAATCAAATTTTTGTTGATGGAGGATCCTCGGTGAATATTTTACCGATTCGCACTGTGAAAGAACTTGGTATTCCCATGAACGAAGTCTCAAGAAGTCGTGTGATGATCCAAGGATTCAACCAAAGGGGGGCAAAGAGCCATAGGCGCAATCATGCTGGGAATCACTATTGAAGATATGCAATCAAGTGCATGGATGCATGTGATCGATGCGAAGACTTCATAAAATGTTTTGCTTGGAAGGCCTTGGATACATGATAATAAAGTAGTTCCATCTACCTACCATCAATGTTTAAAATACAACGAAGGTGAAGTCGAGAAGAAGATAGTTGTTGATGATAAGCCATTCATCGAGGCAGAGTCACACTTCGTTGATGCAAAGTTCTACTTGAAGAACCGCATTGTGAAGGAGCTAAAGGTTGATGATGGCATGAAAAGCAAGAATGACGAGCCTATAACCAAAAGAGCTGAGGTGACTATTGGTAAAGCCAAAGCCGTTATTGAGGAGGTACAACCCAACGTGAATAAATCTCATAGAGGGGATATTGCATCTTATGGCAAGAAAGTAAGTCATAAGCTCTAATATGTCCCTAAAAGGAAGAAAGACGAGGGCAAATCATCTAATCTTCAAACCAACACGCTAAAAGAGTTAACTCTTCCGGTAAAACGAATTGAGGCATTAAAGTTGTCCTCGAATCCTCTTGCAGGTTTTGTAGCCCAAAACCGTTTGCAGAATGTGGCATTCCCTACAAAGAAAACAGATGAAGGTTTTGATCCTAACGCTTACAAGTTGTTTGCGAAAGATGGATACAATCTCGAGCCGTAAAAGTTAGGGAAACTCCCATCAGAAGATGCAACGAGGCAACCACGTGAAGGTTTGGGATACAAGAAACCGTCACCAGTGCGCATCTCAATAAAGAGGGCGAGTAGAAATTATATCACTGTAGAAGACGAATTTGCCGCTTCTAACAGGCCTTCCGTCTTTGACAGACTTGGAAAATCAACTGTGAGAACTTCCGTATTTGAGAGAATGGGTCTATTAAAAAAGGGGAATAAGTTCCAGAGAATTATCGAAATACAAGAACACCCGCTTCGCCCAAAATTCAGAAAATTTCTAAAGATTTCCAAAGTTTGGTTCCTTCTAGAATGAGGCGACAAACAAAAGTTATGATTTCGTGTGATGAAGTAATGAAGGTGAAGCCATACACCGTGGTCTGCACTAAAGAACGTGATGAAGAAGAAGAAAGTGTGGGTTCTTCATATCATGTTACTTATCATGTTACTGCACAAAGCGAGCATGGTGTTTTATCTTTAATGGAGGATGATGAGAAATTGGACGATCTTTCACTATGTTATCACATATCCTTCAACGATGGGGACCCTCAAGAAGATGAAAATGCGAAAGATGCTCCCCGAAACTTGAAGAAGGGGTGAAGGCAATGGTTGGTGCCTTAAAAGAAGTTAACCTTGGCACTGATGAAGAACCAAGACCCACCTACCTAAGTGCTTTATTAGAAGTTGATGAAGAAAGCACTTATATTGAGTTACTCAAGGAGTTTAGGGATGTCTTTTCTTGGAGTTACAAAGAAATGTCTGGCTTGGACTCTAAAGTGGCAGTCCATCACCTTGCGATCAAGAATGGCGCTCGTTCTGTTAAGCAAGCTCAAAGGCATTTTAGGCTGGACTTGGTTCCCCTGATTGAAACCGAAGTTAACAGAATCATTGAAGCTGGATTTATTCGGGAAGTTAAATACCCAACGTGGGTCTCAAGTATTGTCCCTGTAAAGAAGAAGAATGACCAGATTCGAGTGTGCGTCGACTTCAGGGATCTCAACAATACATATCCTAAAGATGAATTCCCGCTTCCTATTCCAGAGTTGATGATCGATGCTACTACTGGGTATGAGGCAATGTCGTTTATGGATGGTTCGTCAGGCTATAACCAAATTCGCATGTCACCAAAAGATGAAGAGCTTACTGCATTCCGCACCCCCAAGGGTATTTATTGCTATAAGGTAATGCTTTTGGCTTGAAGAACGCTGGTGCTACTTACCAAAGGGCTATGCAGAATATTTTTGACGATCTTCTCCACAAGAATGTCGAATGCTATGTTGACGACTTGGTGGTAAAATCAAGAGAGAAGGGAGACCACTTGAAAGACTTGAGGATGGTGTTTGAGTTGCTCCGGAGATACCAACTTCGGATGAATCCATTGAAATGCGCCTTTGGAGTTACCTCCGGAAAGTTCTTGGGTTTCATTGTTCGACATGGAGGTATAGAAATTGATCAAGCCAAAGTAGATGCAATTCTGAAAATGCCCGAGCCTCGGGATATTCATGAATTAAAAAGTCTGTAAGGAAAGCTAGCATACCTTAGGAGATTCATCTCAAACCTAGCTGGGAGGTGCCAACCATTCATTCGCCTCATGAAGAAGGGCGTTCCTTTCAAGTGGGACCAAGCTTGTAGCAATGCCTTTGAGAGCATTAAATCCTACTTGATGAAGCCTCCAGTTTTAGCAGCCCCTATACTTGGAAAGCCGCTGATACTGTACATTTCAGCACAAGAAAGATATGTTGGAGCACTGTTGGCCCAAGAAAATAGTGAGGGGAAATAAAACTCTCTTTACTACTTGAGTAGGATGACGACACCAAACGAGCTGAATTATTCGCCAATTTAAAAGTTGTGTTTGGCGCTAGTCTTCTCAATTCAAAAGTTAAAGCACTACTTTCAATCTCATGTTGTCCGTCTTGTTTATAAAGCAAATTCCATCCAGTTTGTGATGTCAAAGCCTGTTCTTAGTGATCGACTAGCGAAATGGTACCTCCAATTTCAACAATTCGAGATTTTGTACATCCCTCAAAAGGCTGTAAAAGGAAAAGCATTAGCAGACTTCTTGGCAGATCATCCGATACCTGATGACTGGGAGCTAACTGACGAACTACCTGATGAAGACGCAATGGTCGTTGAAGTTCAACCTCCATGGAAGATGTACTTTGATGGTGTTGCGTATCGTGGGGGAGCTAGTGCTGGCATAGTATATGTCACTTCCCAAGGTGAACTTTTGTCCTACTCCTTCACCTTGACACAACTCTATTCCAACAATGTTGTTGAGTGTCAAGCATTAATACTTGGGCTTGGACCGTTGATATGAAGCAATTGCAAGTCTTTGGTGACTCCCAGTAAGTGGTCAATCAGCTTTTAGATAGTTACGAGGAGCAAAACAAGCTCGTTAGGACAACAAGTACCCTAAGTTCCGTCCGCATCTACCCCTGTTTTCGGATCTTCATCCTCAAAATGATCAAATCTTCCACAAATGCACCCGAAGGAGGAAGAGGATGATGAGCCTCTGAAGTAAACCATGTTCAAGCTGCATAAGAAAAAAAAGAAAACAAATTTCGTTAGTACCTAAGTCAAAAGGGAAGAATAGCAATCGTGATCTTGAAATAGAGCATGTATAAGTAAAATTCCGCCTCAGACGTAAAAAAAAAAGAAATGTCTGTGTCAGCCTTTTTTATATAAAGGTTTTCGTTGTAAACTTTTAAAGGTGTTCGTCTCGAACTTTTAAAGGAATTCGAATTTGTAAAGGTTTTCATTGCGAACTTTTAAGGATGTTCGTCTTGAACTTTTAAAGGCATTCGAAATTTCTAAGGTTTTCGTTCGGGACTTTTAAAAGGCGTATGTGTCAAACTTTTAAAGGTGTTTGTCTTGAAATTTTAAAGTATTCGTCGCGGTGAACTTTAAAGAGTCCCCACTGTCGGCTTTTAAAGATTTCCACCACGAACTTTTATGGATCTTCGCCACGACTTTTAAAAGTTTTCACCGCGAACTTTTAAAGATCTCGACCACGAGCTTTTTAGGATCTTTATGCGAACTTTTATGGGTGTTCGCCACAAATTTTAAATGTCTTCAACGCAAACTTTTATAGATCTTCGTCACGAATTTTTAAGGTATTCATCGCGAACTTTAATAGATCTTGATCACGAGCCTTTAAGGATCTTCCCGCAAACTTTTATGGGTCTTCCCCGCATGGTATTCGTCGCAAACTTTTAAAGGTCTTCGTCTCGAACTTTTAAAGTACTTCGTAGTTCGACGAAATTACCTCTAAAAAAAAGAGAGACAACAGAAAAAGAAAAGAAAAAAAAAAGCACGAGAAAAGAAGAAAAAATTTACCTTCGCGATAAAGTTTCCGAATCGTCAAAAGTATACTCAAAGTGGCCTGAAGACACTGCGGTCGATACCAACTGAATGAACGAAATATGGCTATTTATAGACGCAATAGTAAAGCTATTGGACGGCTAGTAACAGTGTGGGATTTCTCCAATTAGACCCCAAAAAGGAGTCAAATTACAAAGTGTCATTCTCCTGATAGGAAAGGATTTTCATGAGGTGGTGGGTATTTCCTACTTACGAGCAAATTTGGGAAAGATCTTGGAGTTATGATAAAATAAGAAAAAAAAAATAGTAGGTGTATTAGTATCGAGAAGTAAGAGAAATCCAACTCCTTTGATGATTAGGCTATCTGAGAATCAAATTGACGTCCCTACAAATTTGATATAGATCTACGTAAAAGGAAGACATTTTGCTTTGTTCAAAACTAAAGCAGCAGTTGTCTAATTACAACATGTGATTGGAAAAGTGAATTCCTCACTACAAATTTCAAATGCAAGAAAAAAAAAATCACTTGCAAACTTTTTGAAATAAAAAAGTACAGTTCGTTAGATGATTTAAAATGAGATTTGACATACTATTTCCATAATAATAGGAGTAACAAATAAAATAAAGCTATTACTCTTTTCCTTATTTTAACAAAGTGAGTCATTTTGATCTATCCGTAAATACTCCAAGCCTAGCAACAAAGATTGCCTACTCACAAGTCTTGAAGTAGGGGGGCATTTGTAAGCATATAATTTTTATTGGAATTAAATTCGTAAAATAAATTGAACTATATTTTAAACGGAAAAGGTCTAAAAATGCCACTCAACTTTCAGAAATGGTCTATTCATGCCATCCATTAAAAAAATGATCATTTCATGCCACTGCCGTTATACCTTTGGCTCACCTATGCCACTCACCGTTAATTTTTAAAAAAAATTAAAAAAAATAAAATTGTGCCATTAGTTCAACAATGGCATAGGTGAGCCAAAGGTGTAACGATAGTAACATGAAATGAGCATTTTTTTAACGGATGACATGGATAGACCATTTCTGAAAGTTGAGTGGCATTTTTAGCCCTTTTCCCTATTTTAAATTCAAGATATATTAGTTCAAACAAATATTATGAGCTAATATAATTAATTTATTATATAAGTCCAATATACATGGATTAAATAAATAAGTTTTAATCTATTGGACTAGCCCATTTAATTGAGCTAAAGTGATGAGTCCACTTCATTAATCCCAAGATGTCATCTTCCTAGAGTTCCAGTTTGGTGCCACGTGTCAAATGACGCGGCACGCCAAATCAAACAGAAGAGCCAATAACATCATGCCACGTGTCAAAATGACAAGGCATGCCAAGTAACATTGGAATACCAATGCAATCATGCCACTTGTGCAAGTGGCATGTTCTGGCCAATCAAACGCGACCTTGTCACACTTCAATTTGATTGGTCGGAAAGAGTTTGTTCTTATCATAACTCTTCCCTCCCGCAACTATAAATAAGGGTCTTCATAACCCAGAAAAGGGACCAGAAGTTATAACAAGAAGCAATAGGGAGCTCGTGGATCAAACTCTGCAGATTTCTCTAAAAGCTACAAGCATTCAAGTGTTCTAAGGATTAAAAGATCAAGACGAAGATTCAGAAACAAGCTGCAAGCCCTTGGATTAAAAATACGTCAAGATCAAGATCAAGCCTCAAGCACTTGGATTAAAATAAAATAAAATTCAAAGATTAAGATCAAAAGCTTTTTTTATTTACCGTTGAAAAGTAGCTTAGAGGATAAATAGAGATTGTACCACTCAAATGTTTGAAATAAAATACTACGATTGTTACGATATTTTTCGATCTTCATTTTATTTTCTCGATGCAATTTATTGTCTACAATAACTCTAAAATTTCAAATATCATTTTCACTTGAAAATTTTTGTCACCATATTTTAGAGTTTTACAATTCTTATGTCCAAACGCTCGCTAGATTTCAAAGACTTAAATTGGGGTTTTTTCAAATTTGAAAGATTATGAATTTTCTCAAGAGTGGTCATATTTAAGAAGCAATAAATAATATGAATATGTATATATTTATCGGTTAACTTATTTTTTATTTGTCTTAAATATGAATTAGATAAAATAATTTATTTATTTTTAACCCGTCTACGGCCCTGACTAGGCTAGAATCAAAATTTCGCGTGAAAAAAAAAAGGAATAAAAATTTCCCGAAAAAAGTAAAGGTTCTTCCATGAAAATGAATCCAAACAATTACAACTGAGATAAAATATCGGCGAGAAACAAGAAAAAAAGAGGACGACGGAGGTGGAGGAAGAAGAAAGAGAGATTAAGAAAAAGAAGAGAGAGAAACAGTCACCGAAACTCAGTCCTCGCCTCTTCAAACCCTAATCCACCAATTTTCTCTCTCTACATATACGTACATATATTTTGAATTGATATATTCATGTTTTTGTAATTTCTGATCATTCTCATTTCTGCTTCATAATTCAGTTTCCCGTATTGCCCTTCTGGGTTTTCCGAATTTCCAGGTCATACCAGCAGCAATTGCAGTGTTTCCGCGGGCAATTGGGTCCAGATCTGAAAGGACTTGTTACTGACCGTAAAATATATCTTCAATGGACGATCTCGATGTGCTGGCTCGAGACTTCGGGTTCAAACCCGCCGGGAAATCAGCTCCGATGAGATCCGACGGTGGAGATCGCCGCTCCTCGTCTATCCGATCATCAAATTCTTCACCATTGTTCGATGATCCTGATAGTCTATTATACAAAGATGTCTTCACAAAATCTAGTAATAACAACAGTAAATACTCTTCAATGAGCGATTTCAATTACGATTCCATTTTCAAATCCGATTCGAATAGCAACAAGAACCACAATAACAACAACAAAACGTCATCGTTGCCGGTGTACGACAAGCCAGTGTACGACGAGGATATTTTCGATGGATTGCCAGGACTGAAGAGCAAATCGGTAACCGAAAAATCTGCATCCGCCGTGAGATTTGACGACGATGTTTTTGCTAAAATGACTTCGCCGGCGCAACCAAAGCATAAGGACGAGCACTTTGGTGATCTGCTGGGTAATTTGAAGGGGAATGAGAAGAAGGTAACAGAGCCGAAGAATAGTACGAGCAGCTCGAGTGCCAGAGAGTTTGATGATCTGTTAGCTGGTTTTGGGAGTAGCAGCACTTCCACCACTAATAAGAGGTACTTTTGTCATATTTCTCAAAGCTCCACTTTGTTCTCTAATCATTGGATTAAATAATTTAAGCTATTTTTAGTGAGATCAAGTAATGGTCCGGAGTGGATACAAAATTAAGGCACAGAGCTGATCCCAATTAGTTTGTAATAAATGCTTAGTTGTTGTAAAGTCTGACATTTGGATGTGTCTCGATTGCAACTAATGTGAGTATGAGTGAGTTTCCATAGTTCCTATTGCACGAGCAGAAAAACGTTTGCAAGCTTTAATTTGTTTAGGTAATTCGGTTATATGTGTTAAAGAGTCTGAACTTGGAGTAAGCCTTTATGCAGATTGGCATGATGAGCAAGATCTTGAAGATGTTAGAGATACAACAAATAGGCTTCAATCCAAACTAGCTGGAATCAGCTGTAGGACTAATATTCATTTTGCTAAATTTGGACCCCACATTCCAATACTTGTCAAGTGTAGAAGTTGGCAGGCAAATCTTTCAACAAACTAAATGACTCCTGACGTTCATATCCAAGTCTTAATTCCGACTTGAGGGATACTAGATGTTCTTTTGAATGTCTAGAGCTATTGAAACGGTATTAGCATGACATTCGTTCTGGATTAAAGCATACACAGGATCAGAAAAAAGGTTCACTATCTGTGTTTAGTTATTCATTAACAGTGCAAACATATATGCCCTTACATTAGCGGGCATATTATCTCTTTTCAACAAAGGTCAATGACATTGAAATAATCAAAGAAAAAGAAAGTTCAGTGGCACCGAGATAACTTGTGTTGAGAGTCAACCTTGAATCGTTGGCTGTATATAAGCAGTTTAGTTATCATGATTTGCATTTGAAACCGGTCTTCTATGTGCTTGTATGACTTATTTTTCTTTGATTTCTCTTGGTGGTTGGGGGTAAGGGGGTCATGGTCTAGCGAAGAGAGAACATTTACTTTTTTAGGATCATACAAACATTACTGTGATAAAGGGGTCAGGAAAGTGTTTGGATACCGCAGAAGGCCATCTTCTCACTGAGTGACATACATTACTTCTGTCTAGGTTATTTCGATACAGCTTGAAAGGGATAACGTGTCACAACTGTGCGCGCTTGCCCGTCAAATAGGTTAGCCATATGAAATGTATTAGAAATTCTTGTATCTTTTAGCTTTTTGGAAATCCATATTTCTTATTGTTGTTAATATATGGAATTACTTGCCATATCACTGATAGGCAAAATACTCTATGATTAGGTGGAAAGCAGTGTATTAACTCTAACAGATAGCACACAGCCACACAGAATATGTAACTGTTGTACTTCATCAACCAAAAAAAAAAAGAGAATATGTAATTGTTGTAGTGGAATAGGTTTAGTTCCTGTTAGCTTTCTCAAAGTTGTGGTAAATGTTAGTACTTGGTAGTTTGCGTGTTTTATAGTAAAATGAAATCAGTTCATTTCTCCATTAACCCTTTCACTTCTCACAAAATTCCTTCTAGATTATCAGAGTGACTAGAAAATATTAGATTGAATTTCAAAGTAAATAAATACAAAAAGAAGAAGAGAAGATTGAACGGGGGTGTCTCAACGGGATTGCATCATTAGACTGTGTTTGACATGTGGATACATTTTTCCTTGGCATATCAGTTGGTAATTTGTGACATGGATTAGAATAAATTTATGTACTGAAAATATTGTTTGCTTATCTTTGTTGTCCTGAAATTTGATTGTCTAATGAGGGAAATGTGGTTTTGCACAGGTCATTTACAGAGTCTAGTCAATATTCCAAACCCGCTGGAAATCCAAATCAAAGTTCTAGTGTTCTGGATGACCCTTTTGCAGGCTTAGGGTCAACCTCAATGGCGGCTTCGTCTTCCCCAAGGGATTTCATGGATCCACTTGAAGATATTGGTCAGCTTGGTAAATCTGGAAATGTAAAATCTGAAGCTTCATCGGTTAGTGGAGGAGGGCTTGATGATTTAGATCCATTGAATGGTGTTAGTAAGTCTGTCCCTCCGTTCTACCCTGCTAGGAAAAATAGAGGGACGGAAGGGAGCCCTCAAAGTGCAGGTTCGGGAAGGAGTGACACACAAACCTCTACTTCTAGAGTAAACATTGGAAAATCATCTTCTAGATCTTCTGGTAGCCGCTCACAGAAAAAGGTGCCTGGGGATAGTTTTCAGGATTCTCCTCTGTTTGACATGCCTTCAGCTGATCCTCGTAGATCTTTTGGTCAAGCTGCTTCCCCTCCATATGCAAGTAGCAATATTCATGAAACAAACTTCGAGTCAGATACATCCCCAAGATCAGAGGAACAAATGCAGCCTTCTGATGATGTATGGCTTTCTGTGTTAGAGATTCCTCTTTTCACACAACCTACAAGAGCTCCACCTCCATCACGACCGCCGCCTCCAATTCCACGGCGAAATTTAAAGTCAGATTCAAATGCAAGAAAGAAGGGTGACAGATATTCGTCTTCTCCAAGTTACAATCAATACTCCGAAAGTCCTAAGCTTGCTCGTCCTGCAGCCAAGAGCCCTCCAATTTCACAGTTAGATGAACTTGATGAATTTGCCATGGGTAGGTCTCCCCATAGTGTGGATGAAGGTGCAGACGTTCATTCCGGTGAAGATGTGAGTGCAAACTCTGTAGCTGCTGCATCTGCAGCTGCGATGAAGGAGGCTATGGATAGAGCTCAGGCCAAATTTAGACATGCTAAGGAAGTTCGAGAAAGAGAATTTGCAAAGGCAGCTAAGAGTAAGGAGGCTGTAAGCCTGGACAGGGAAGAACAAGCCGTACATGAGATGCAAGAAAAAGAATTGAGAGAAAACAAGGAGAGGTTAGAACGTGAACATCAACAGAGGGAAAAAGAAGAGGAAGAGAGAGCACAACAAAAACTGGAGAGGGAGAGGGAGAGGGAGAGGGAGAGGGCTAGGGAGATGGAAAGAGATAGGGGTAGGCAAGCCGTAGAAAGGGCTACTAGGGAAGCACGTGAAAGAGCAGCAGCAGAAGCTAGAGAAAGAGCTGCTGCTGATGCTCGTTTGAAAACCGAAAGAGCTGCTGTCGATAAGGCTGCAGCTGAAGCTCGAGAACGGGCTGAAAGGGCTGCGGTTCAGAGAGCACAGGCAGAAGCACGTGAAAGAGCTGCAGCAGAAGCTAGAGACAGAGCACAAAAGGCAGCTGCAGAAGCAAGGGAAAAAGAAGCACGTGAAAAAGCTTCAGCTGCAAAAGCTGAGGCTGAGGCAAGACGTCGAGCAGAACGAGCTGCTGTAGAAAGGGCAGCTGCAGAGGCTCGGGAAAGGGCAGCTGCAGAGGCTCGAGAAAGGGCCTCTGCCGCTGCTAGGATGAATCAACAAAAGAACGACGATGATCTTGAATCCTTTTTCAATATGGGTTCTAGAGCCAACAGTGCACCAAAGACAAGAACAAGTTCTGTAAGTGTAAGCTAAACAACACAAGATATCAAGTTAAGCCTCTTGCAATCCTCAATTTTTTGTTTCTCATTTTGGTAACCATTTTCTTTCTTCACCTGCCATTTTTAGGAGACTTCATTTGCTTCACAGTTCCAGAACAAGGCAGGTCCGGAAGGGCCAAAGGCAACATTTTCATCTACCACAACCTCCTCCAACAGGACAAAAGCATCTTCAACTACGAGTTTTGTTGATGATCTCTCTTCAATTTTTGGAGGTACTTACTTTTCTGTGGCTTTATTGGAGTAACTAATACTTTCTCCAATTTTTACCCTCATTTGAATTTATCTTACTTAATTACAACCTAATTCAACTCATCATGTAGTAGCAGTTTTTTTCTTGAATAACTCCCTCAATTGTACACAAGATCCTTTTTTTTAACTTCCTCAATTTCTTGCCATTTATTTTTTATGCTGTATTTAAACTTTAAGAAGTCATTTAGTCAATTATATGCTTGTTGACAAACTAATGGCACATGGCATATGCACTGCGTGTTGTTGGTTTTAAGTCTGTCTTATCGATTTTGTGAGAACTGAATTATTTTCTTAACCAGCTGCCACTTCATCTGGAGAGTTCCAAGATGTTGAAGGTGAAACAGAAGAAAGAAGAAGAGCTAGATTGGAACGCCATCAACGAACTCAGGAGCGTGCGGTATGCCCCCTAACACATGTGTCTTTTCTCTTCATGTTTCAATAGTCAGGGCAAATTTCTATTTACAGCCTTTGAGTATATATTGCATAATTTTAGCTTTGTATATGATTTATGATATGTATTTTCTCAGGCCAAAGCTTTGGCGGAAAAGAATCAGCGTGACCTTCAAGTTCAGAGGGAGCAGGAAGAAAGACATGTGAGTACTGTTTTAATAAATAACTTGCAAAAGTACTTATAAATTAGAAAAGTTCTTGTCACTTATGTTACTACACTCCCTCAACCCCACATATAATGATGACAAATGCTAGATGCTGTTGGCCATTTTTAATTAAGACACTTGAATCACACATGTAAATTCGATGATTTTTTATAATTAATGAATATGTTCCTTGTTCGTCGTGCAATAGAAAATTTCACTTTCTAAAGTTCGATCAAGGGGTAGAGAATAAACCTGCATTTCATATCCTGTTACAGATGATGCTTAAGATCATCATAGATAATGGCATATACAAGATATGTTTATGTCTATGGTTAAACAAGGTCCCTTGATCCTATTGTTCCAAATATGTAAATTGTTTGTCTAAGGATGTTTAGGCTGACCTCTGTAAAATTTGAGTGATTTACAACTATCATGTAATAGCTGAATAGAACAGCACAAGTTTTTGTTTTGTATACCCACAGTTACATGCCTGGATTGCAGTACAGAGTAATAAAACAATCATATTGTTGTGGTGCTTGTTTAGATGCACCATCATTTGTAAATCATAATTTAGAACTTTGACTTGAAAGGTTTTCTTCCTTTAAATGTTGCCTAAACTTTGGGATCTTGCTTAAATATGCAATTTGAACTATCGTTGTCCGATGTCAGTAGGATCACTTTCTTCTTTTTATTGCTGAATGAATCAAGTTAAACTAAGAAAAATACCTCAAGGCCTTTCCTTTATATGGTGGTATTCAGTGTATATCTAAATGTGTTGAGTATTCCTTACTAAAATTTCTGCTGGCAGGGCTTGGGTGCATCAGTATTTCTGGGATGAGCTTGCTTCTTATTTTTCTCTATTGGCATTTGTGGTGTCTTTCATCCTTCATCTTTCTGCTCGAAGTTCTGTGATATGTCTTTGCTGTGAATTTTATGATTTTATCACCTGTTATAATTGCTTACTTTTTCATTACAGAGAATCGGTGAGACCCTAGATTTTGAAATCAAGCGGTGGGCTGCTGGGAAAGAAGGAAATCTGCGTGCGCTGCTATCAACTCTGCAATATGTACGTTCCGTCTTATGTCCATTTGTTTTAGGAGATCAGTTGCACACCTGAACTGCTCACTCCACTTAACACACCACCTAGTTAACAAGAGAAAGGAGATGTCCAAGGGCATTTTCTTCTAAAGCAGAAATTGCTGAACAACTGATAAGCACATCTGATCCATTTTTCTGTCTATGTATATACTTGCTAATCATAGTTACATTTTTTTTGGGGGTGGGGATTGTTGGCTCTATCTATCCGCACCTTAAACAAAGCTGTTGTTAAAGAAAAAGATCACACACACAAAAACAAAGCCATCATATCAGAATCTGATAATTAATTTTGCTTCCAACTATAGAAATTCATAAAAAATATACAAATATATGGAACATCTATAGAGACCAAAATACGTTGGATCTTGGGAAAATCATGATTTTTCTGATTGACATTCACAAATTAGCTATTTATGAATGGAAAAACCTGTAATTGCTGATAAATATGATTGTCTGTGCTTCTAATAGTATGGCCTTGATATAGATATCAAATTGACTTGTGTTTATTGCTTAGGTGCTTTGGCCTGAATGCGGTTGGCAGCCTGTTTCTTTGACGGATTTGATTACTGGTGCTTCTGTGAAGAAGGTATATAGAAAAGCGACATTGTGTATCCATCCCGATAAGGTGCAGCAGAAAGGCGCCACCCTTCAACAGAAATATATTGCTGAGAAGGTGTTTGACATGCTCAAGGTATTTTATCAACCGTCAACAGATTGTTCCTCCACATTTCTTGTTAATCAGAGGTTTTACTCCTTTATCACGATATGTTAATAACCAATTAGTCCGTGGTTATGGTCTTGGTATACCCATTGACTCCATATTCCAAACAACCCTACTTTCTTCCGTGGTATGTTGCTTTTCGAGTAGTGGGTCAAGGGTTCTGAACTTTATGAAGCCTGTTAAAAACAGATGTCTTGTGGTTTTATAGGAAAGGGTTCTTATGCAGGCTAATGGCAAGTTTCATTTCTTGGGGTTTATCCTTTTGCCTTTTCTAAACCAGAATTGAAAGGTCCTCTCCTTGTCACTGCTTGTTATTTCTGTTACTCTCAAGTCCCTTGAGATCTCAATGCTCGACTTCATAAAGTTCTCTGCAGCAATTGGTGGTTTGTACATATGAGTCTTTTCTTTTTTGTTTTTGTTCAGAAAAGTTCCAAATTATATAACTTCCTGGCACGAACTTAGTGCCAGGTTACTATTTTTAGTACATTCATTTTCTTACCTCTCTTAAGATATTTATTAAGGTTCTATACCTTTCAATAGGAAGCGTGGAATAAATTCAACTCAGAGGAGCTTTTCTAGATCCTGCACTCATTCATTAGCTTTGAGCTACCTTTGGATTTTTGATAGAAGAGGTAGGAACTGTTTCAAAGCATGCTCGTGGTGCCTGTGCATTATTATCTTGTCTCCCCATCACGTGGCATTATTGGGCCGACGAAAGAGGCCTTCATAGCAGTGATGTTAAACTGTAATGTATAATTTGTCACTGTAAATTGATGTCAGTGCCAAAGATATTTATGGTGAATGGCACTTGAATCCACTGGTTTTGGGGAAAAAATTTCACCATTGTTCATTATGTGCAGCAAGAAAGGAGCAATTTATCATTGAATTGAAAAGTTATACAAAATGTATTTTCACCATTCATTTATGTCAAGTTTTTGTATCTATTTGAGGAGAACAAATCTCTCTTCCATCATTTTTTGGACTGAGAACGAGTTTGCCTGTATTGATTATCAGAAATGATATTTTTGCATGGTGTGAAAGGTGAAGTTTAAATGTGAACTCGTAGTCTTCGGAGCCAAATTTTGCAGTTCCATGGACGATGTTGATGCAAGCGTTTTACACCAGTCGTTGAGTTTGACACTGATTTTTGTAAATACAATTAATCCAATTCTAAGGTAGCTTTCCAAAGAATCTCTTGATACGACATGCTACTGTTGAAAGATTTCCTGTTCGATGAAATCTAAACATTTTGACAGTGCTATCTTATCTTAGATTTAGATTTGTGATGGCCAATAATCATGGATGTGGGTATACATAACTATAAATTTGCATTTTCTGGTTTTACAGATTCTTATTTCAGATGTATGTTTGTCTAGTGAGAATATAACAACATACATCCCACGAACGAGAATCTAGATAGAAATTGGACTTCTACAAATGAAGTGACAATGGTTCCAGCCAAAGAGGAGACAAGTGACAATGTCAAATAGGAGCATGTAAGCCAAACATGAAATAACGATTAAACTTTTCACCCGAAAAGTTATTTTAATATTGGATCACTTAGATTTCAAGTTTTCAACTTTCCGCTTGATCAACACAAAAAGTTCAATCCAAAAGGCAAATGACTATTATTCGTATTAAGCTATGACAGATACCAATATTCTCTGCTTTTACAGCTCGCACAAATTTTTCTCTCAAACGAGAATCAAATGTGAACCCGTTTACCTCGCAAGCATATTAACATACACTAAATAATTTCTACAACAACCTCGTTTATTCTGATATTTTTTAGATAATATAGTAAAGTGTTGTTATAAAATATATATATATATATATATATATTTAATATAACATGAAAAATTAGTTCAAAAAAAAGCTTAGCCATTATAGTGAAGTGTTGCTATAGAAAATGACTGTTATAGTTCTGGTCGTACTCGGTCAAAACAAAATAATAAAACTTGACGGGCTTTCCTGAAGGATTTTTGAAAAGTTTGGGGATGAAAGTTGAAACTGGAGAGTATATTCACTCTCCCTTGAGCGCGTGACAAAACCAAGCAAACTATCACAATTTAATCAATCAATCAAAACCCTTCGTTGGATCTCTCCTAGTTACAGAGTTTATAGGCGCACAAAAGACATGCTCAGCTGAGAATATCACCGCAAGGTCACAGTAAACAGGTGGCGGCGCGTGGCTATTGTTGAACACCAAAGCGGAGATGCCGGAGCATCCTGCTACTGACTTATCAGCCACCGACAATATTGGAGCTGTCAAACGCTATGCCCCTCCCAATCAGCGGTATTCATAATTATTTTCATAAATGTTCCCTGTTTCTAATTCCGGACTTGTTTTATTGACTTGCTAAATTTGGACGTGTTTCTATTGAATTGATTTCGTCTGATCTTTTCCTTTTTACCAGGAATCGTTCTATTGAATTGATTTCGTCTGATCTTTTCCTTTTTACCAGGAATCGTTCACTCGGTAGGCGAAAACCTGGAGGAGGTAACTTGTTTTGATATGGCTACAAGTATAAATTTTAGCTACTTAGGTTTTATTTTTTGTTAATTGAGATTATGTTAAGCTTAATGCCTTAATTTACATGTAATATACTGTTATGATCAAGAGTTATATCATGTAAATTTTTTTAAATAAGCTACTAGAAAGCTAGCTGTAGCTCTTATGATGAGTAACTTGTTCATCTTATATGGCTAATCTTTTTTACTCAAATGTAGTATGCATATTATTAACAGTGTTTTTGAAATATCTCATGGTGTAATTAAATGGTGATCGTACATAAAAAATTTGCCAGGGTATAGTAACAAATTTGACACCAGAAAGTTTAGAAACAATTTTGTAAGATGAATTTACTCTGGAGGAATGCGGGATGGAAAACTGCTCGTTTCTAATAAAATCAGCTAATTCTAGTGAAGTGAGAATGCATTATAAGGTTGTTTCCGTACCAGCTGCTAATCGGTGGAAAGTGATCTTTTATTCGAGCACTTTAAAGTTGATTGCTTGAACTTAACTCCAAATGTTGCTTTACTCTTATTATTGTAGCACCAGCAAAACATGAAGCTCAATACTTCTATTGATCTTTAGAAGAGGAAGCAGTTTTCATTTTTCTTTTGGCTACAGGAGCCAGTGTACTGGATTTTATAGCTTTTCTAAGGATTCTCTGCTATTGCGTGTCTTTAGCTGTTATCAACTAGTAGAACTGAACCTTCTTTAAGGTTATAAATGGTAGATCAGTAGACACCAAAAAGATGAGCCAATGTCCGTTCACTGGGTGAACACAGGGAAGGGTAAAAAAACTCCTAAAATCTGAGTTGATTTATTGACATTGAATAAAAATTAAAATGAGTTTTATACTCTCAACTGGTTAACTAGCTTTATTTGTGATGTATGGACAGACGAAGTAGGATGGCTGGTGTTCTTTGCCTATGGATATTTGGCTAGATTTGTTCTTTCTAAACTAGAAATCTAGATCGACCTTTTTCTGATTGTTTATTTTACAGATCGACTCGAACGAGCTAACAGCTACGCTAGTGATGGAGAGAAGAACCAAATCAGTGCCTCTAGTTCTGTATCTACTGTAGCTGATGCAAGTGGTGTCAATCGAGCGAATGAGTATCCTCCAACAAGGTTAATACCGCTACAAGGATGTGGTACAAGTGAAGCTTTTCAGCTACTGAATGATCGTATGTTTCTTAGATCAACTCATGAGCTCCTGATTTTATCAATTCTCTTATCTATTTAATCACTTTTATCTCAATTACATTGTCATACCTTAAATATCTTTTTCAGTATTCCTTTCTTCTGATGCCTTTTCGTGCCATTTGGTTATTCAGGTTCAGTTGTTTTTGACTTTTTTCTGTTCAGTCTCGTTTGTGTGTATAATATTTTGCTTTGTGTATTCTTTCATTCTCTTTGTCATCAACACCAATGTTGAGCTCTCTATGGATGCTGAATTCGTACAGTGAAGTATTAGAGATCAATGGTGACTTGGCTTTTGATGTGATTCTTCCATCATTTACGAGCATGTACTGGTGCTCTTCAAATTGTTTTCCTTCTTCAGCCTGTTTTTTATACCAATCCTTGTGGATCTAATAGTTGAAAAAGACAATGTACATATCAAAGAGTAGTAGACTTTATAACTTTTGACTTATTGGAATCCCCTCGATCATAAAATGCACGGAGTCTTTGGTGTGACACTTTTTGCATTGAATTATCTCATCTTGCATATTCCTTTTGATGAAAATCTTACCGTTTCAACTTGCTTGAGGTGATTTGAAGTGAAAGTTGTCATTCAAGATGACATTTAGCTCAGACTACTATCATATGTGTTGTTTTGTAATATAACATTTTGATGCACAGTCCCTGTCATCCTCGTTTCACAATACGAAGCCTGACTTTGTGTATATCAAGAAAACAACCAAAATTTTCATTTACTTTGTATATATTAAGGAAATGGCCAATTAATCAGGTTTAAAGAGGAAAGAGTTAATTGCTGCTTCTGGCTATAAGAAACTGTCAACAAAGAAAACAACAACAAAACCTCAATTCCAAGTTAGTTGGTGTAAGTTGTATGAGTCTTCACTAGTCATTTCATTCCACTGCGATTTGGTCCAAAGAAACTGTCAGCAATAGCCAAAAAAATTAAGATAAAGAAATTGCAAAAAGCTTCAAAACTTCAATCGTGGGTGGTGGAACACCAAAGTAACATCATGCGCATTAGTCAATTCTAGATGTGTTTGCCCCAAAAAAAGAAAATTCTATGTGTACCATTTTCCCCTTGGACTTGCAACTCTGCATGAAATTGAACGCTGAACCATCTACTCTTTTGGCTTCCCTAGTTCAGAAAAGCTTCAAATTAACTAGGATAGTGGTGAGATCTGTAACTGTTTTAAGGGCTTTGGATGGGCTAGAGGAGGTGTACCAAGAAAGAGGTCAACCTGTCATACTAACATGCTGACTTCAGCATTCCCTGGGAGAAGACAGCCCCCCCCCCCCCCCCCCCCCCCCCCCCCCCCCCCCAAAGTCTTACCGTGCCATCATTTATATATTTTGGTGATATTCTTTATAATGAAATTTTGGTAATTTTTTAGCCAACTTTTGGTCTTGTGCATTAAAATCGGTAATGATGCCTCTAGTCACTATGATCAAGAAGTCACAAGTGAGAATGACAATGAAGTTTCCTCTTATTTTGATAGGCTGGGCAGCTGCTCTGAATGCTCACAACAATTTACCAGATGATTCTCTTGGTAAGAGTTAAAGAATTCCCGTATGCTAAGCAACCTGATTTCTTCCTTGATTTTCAGTTGTTTTCTTTAATACATGAGAAGTTACTCAGCAATACCTTTTGCCACCTTTCGCAATTGAATTTGTGTTAAATATTTTGTGAAAATCTATATTCACTACATAATGGATCCATTGGTGCTTCTTTCGAAGTAAACTTCATTTACTCTGAATCAAGTCTGGATGGTATCTTGAACTCTTTTAAGCCTGGAAAGAGTCTGAGTTTTGTTTTGTAAATACCATGCACTTCCTAGGTGCCTTAAAAGTGATAAAATTGACCCTTATTCATCCACAAAAATAAAAGTGTTAAAACACTTCTAAGGCTGTGAATGTCTTCTCTAGGATACTTGAATCCTTTTGTGTACAAAGTTCATGCTGGTAGTAACGCCAGTTTCAATGGCCTGGATTTTATCCTTCGTCATCTAATATAGTAAGTAGCAATGCCAAGTTTTAATGTCCTTGAGTCTAAACAATCTTGAGAGCAATAAGATGGATTTGCATTTCCCAAAAGACATTATTCGACCACTTTGATTTGAGTTACTTCTTTATACTGTCAGCACATTCTTGTGAAATTGCAGGAAGTGATGCTTTTGTTGTTGTTGTAGTTCTCAGTGTTGAAGGAGTGCAGAAATTATTAAATTTCTATAATCTGTTTAGTGTTCAAATATCAACAAAATAATCTGTTTATGAGTTGATTGACTTTGGCTTAATGGTATATTGCTAACTAAGATTTAACGAGTGTCAATGGGCGCAGCTCAGAAAGAATTCCCAGGAGACTTCGAGCATAAATAAATCTCTCGCTTCTATTTGTTGTGACATTATATGATTTCTCCAATTATCATTAAGAAAAAAAAAATTAATTTCTCCATCTACTCTTCTGATCACAACTAATTTGGCTACCGTTCTGTTTACCCAGAAAGGCCAGTCATGTACACGAAAAGATCATCCTGGGGGCACGCAATGCTTCCACATCAAGTAAGAAGCAGTCTACCGATTCTCTCCCCCTTCCCCTCCTTGGGTGCATCTCCATAAATACTGACATTCATCTTTTGCTTTCAGTTAATGTCACAAGCAGGAGCTGGATCTTCTACTGGGTCACACAAGGATTTTTTAAGTGAACTTCGGGTGGCAATGCTCAGTGCAAATGCTATTTCTGATGCCTAACTATTACTGTCAAGTGCCCGAAACTAAGTTATGCAGTTACAGAAATCTTTGCACAGCAATGTGTTAGATACCCCTCTTATATGCTATCATCGATGCTGAATAGCTTCTTGATATTTAATCTGTTTGAGAAAGACAATGTGTATCATTAAATTGGCAATTCTGCACCCTTCCACATTTCTGTCTTTACGTTATTTGCTGATTCTCCGATGAATGCGACTTCTAATATGCCTCTCATGAATAGTAAAGCTGTGTTTAAATAAATGAGAAGAACCCTTCTACTGCGCCAACAGCATTTAAAAATACAAATCGATGTTTGAAAATGCAGGTTGTGGAACAATGATACTTTATACTGATGACAAGTGCAAGAAATAGTACACTGTAAACTAAATATTTTAATTCATTGAACATTAAGCTGGCGAGGGAATATATACAAAAAATCCTACCTTAGCTTAGTGACAGCACAGTATTTATTAAGAGGAACTAAAATCTAAACTGTTTTGCACTATTATCATACATCTGATTTTAGAAGATTGAATTTTTCAGCTAGGATATTACAAGATGTAAACGACAAACTTGCGAGTCTGAGAAGGAATGAATAGGTCCAAGGTTCTTCATACATCAATTGGTTGGAAAGGCGAAATTACATACTTCTGAGGAGATCTGACTGATAGAGATTGGTTTTTTATTCCTCGACTCGAGACCTCAGTGATGGATTGATTTCCAGACCCCACTTGTGGGATTCCACTGGGTGGTTGTTGACTCGAGACCTCAGTAATGGATTACATCCCAGTTTTACAATCTTAATCACATGGTTATAAGTGTCAGCTAAACCCCATTTGGAGATTCTTTGGACCCATGTACAGACATTGGTGATCCTATAGTAAAGCCATCATCAGTTGAATGGTTAAAACCATCTCTAGCAGCCTTTTGTGCCTTCTTCTTTTTCACCTTCTCAGCCCATTCTATAAGGCAAGCTTGAACATGATCATCAAACATTGACTTCTTATAATGACTGCCCATCTATAATTTCATGTCCAAAAGAAAGGGTATTCATGTTTAAGTTTCGTTAATAGAATTCAAACTTATTGCATAAATTGTTTTGAGAACTCACCTGTGTAACTAGAGCATAAAGTGGCAATGTGCTATAGCTGCATAAAACCTGAATGAATACCCTGGAAAAGATGAAAACAACCTTCAACATGAACACTGACAAATCAGACATAAAGAGAAGTGAAAGAAAAAGGTCAAGAAACACTAGGTGATTCCTTTTCATCTCCTCAAACCTTGGTAGGCAGAGTTACTTGGTACCCGTGCTAGTGGGGGTAGAGGTACCTGATGAAATTAGTCGAGGTGCGCGCAAGCTGCCCCGGATACCACCGTCATGTATATAAAAAAAAAGGGGAATATTTGCCCCAAGGTGAAGGATAAATGGGGTTATAAGGTAATGCTGATAAGGAGTAGTGAACTCTACCCTATGACAAGCCGAGGGGTAACGAACACATATTTTCCCATTATGCAGGAGTAAAAGCCATACTGGAACTACAGAGATTAAAAAAAAAAAGAAATTAGAAGAGAGAATTTAACTGTAATAAACACTGAATTCAATGATTGTGCTTGATTAGCTTACCAAAATCCAGAAGAAAAATGCTATTTCAAAAGCATTTTGGAAGAGAATAAAATGAATCAAGAAGAGGACGATTTGAGGGCGATCGAACCAAAAGTGACTATCAGAAGGTTGTACAACCAATTCACCTTCTACTGCTACATGTTTCTCAGCAATCTCATGAGCTAACTGTATAATCACATGCTCCAACTTTGTGCCCACAGCAAGCAGAAGCTGAAAAACACGAAATGAAGAACGAAAAGGCAACCGAAATCAAGTCAGCTTCTTGCTGCAGCACAAGTCTTGTAGTGTAAAACCAAAAACAAACAGCAAATAACACACACGGAAGGAAAATATTTCATGTTTAACGCTCTTTGTAACGATTTAAGGCTCGATACAGATGTTGACTAGTAGTTTTGATCAAGACTTGAACACAAGTACCAGGCAACTATTAGGAAAGGTGATCATGTCCTGAATATTAAATCATAAAATTCTGATATACAAACAACAACATACCCAATGTAATCCCACAAGTAGGGTCTGGGGACGGTAGTATGCACCCAGACCTTACCCCTCCCTTGTGAAGGTAGAGAGGCTGTTCCAGTAGACCCTCGACTCAATAAAAGCAAGTTTTGGAGATTAGGAATTTCTATAAATTAAATCAAAGCTCAAAACATTGGAAAAGTTTATGTTAGGATCACTCACAATAAAAGGAATAAAAGCAATCCAGAAATAGGTATGCCAACCTGCAAAAGCATAATTATTTCTCAAGGCGAACAGTACAAATGAAATCATAGCAATGGCAAGGTGAACAGGTCTATTCAAAGTTTGAGCTAGCATACCATTAATATTAAGCAACAAGGAGAGGATTACGAATATCCAAAGATACCAACTGCAACAAACAAAAGCAAAGAATAACAGTTAATTTGAAGAACCAGCAGACAAAGAATGATTGGAACTCTTTTTAACAGCTGAAGAGGAAAATGTTTAAAGAGCTTTAGCATCATCCTATCACTTATAAGTTATACCTGATACCGACAACTGTTCTAAAATCGTCTTCCAGTGCACGTATCATGTACCTGTGAAAATTGAATCTTGGATTTCCCCTGCAATGTGTCTACACACGGAACATGCTTTTACTACATTATTAGCTAAGTAAAAGCGCGCACAAAATACATGGTAAAACAAGAAGCCAGTATCTCACAAGTCACAACTCAATCTGGCGAAAAAACATAGTTACCATTATGAATCCCAAACGAAGTGCTCTATAGTCTTCCATGTTGACAGAAGCATAAAATTGCTTAAAGAAAGAATGCTGCAAATTTTCACCAAAGCACAGTAAGTAGTAAACTTATGACATTCATACAGATGTAACTTGACACATGTCCTCCGACTTCATTTTTCTTTCTTACTCATAAAACTACATATTTCAGATTTCTCTTGTTCTTATCATTCAAGTTAGTTTAAAATTTCAACATAACTCAATGTCTCAATCACGACGTTTGTTACAAATAAGGACCTATACTTGCTAAATTCAAATTGTCCGCCGTGCTTCAACACTTAATGTCCTACTAAACTTGGTTTTATGCTAATATTTATTGTCATTTTGAACCAACCAAAGCATATATTGGCAACTAAATATTGAAATTGAGTTATCAATATCATGAAACAGAACTCATATACTGATCAGGATAGGAGAAAAACGAGTGGAAATGGACATCTATGCACATAAATATAGATGAATAGCATCTACCCCATCTTCACTGGCATAGATTTATGGTATTTTTCTTTTCTATTTGCACCGATAAAATTTCAACCAGAAATAAACCATTTCTGAACTAAGATATTTGAGGAAAATCTTGACAGTGACAGAACGATACATTATTTATTTCGATCCCAAGTATAAAAGACTAACATATAGACTCTCCATAACCTAAAATTACTTAAAGACCTTTCCCATACAGTTTTTTAAACGCTGTGAGAATTATATGATTGACATAAAATCATGTTGTACTCTAAATTCAGAAACTGCATTAACCAAAACAAACGACTAAATGAGTATAGGCTGAGGTAACCTAAGATATGCAGCTAACTATTAGATTCTATACATACTACAAAGGAATGCTTTTTTGCATGCGTACAGGTACTATAATGTGATATTGTTTTCCAGAGAGTGGCCAACATACTTATTAGGGAAGGAAGGCGCTTACCACCCAACCCAAAATGGCTGATTGTTTACCAATACCCTGGAATCGATTCCTGATGAAATCATGTTCATGAACATGTGTAACTGATGGTCTCAGATGATCTGCAAAATGGCGCATAAATATTTAAATTGGAAGAACTAATAACATACAGTCAAGACGTGATGCACAATGGAAGTAACATTATGTATACCGTGCTCAGACTCATAATTATCTTTTACGATTGAATCCTCCCAGTACTTCCATTGACGTATCTATACCATTAATAAAAAATTACAACAAGTCAATTAGCCAAAATTGGAAAATCAAAGTATTCAGCATAGAAGTAATTGAAGCAGAAAAGGTTAGTACTGACCTTTGCTCCTCCAAATACAATAGTCAGAACAGAGAACGTCACATGCACAACAGCTAGGACAAAGATAAAAATGTGAAGGTGATGCAATGCCTCAAGAGATAGTAACGGGACCTTATGCTGAAAGAAAAAAATGAAAAGAATTATTATTAGAATGCAATTCAAGATCGACTATCAACATAACTAAAGTTTGAAGTCATAGTCTACTATAAAAGGAAAAATTGCTACACATATTTCAGAACCAGCATCGAACACTAGTGTTTAGCTTTAGCATCAAGAATTAACAAAAGCTAATTTTGAATTAACATAATATCATTCACAGCTCGTGTTACTCTTAATCAAGCTGACAAACATTTTGGTTTGTTTTGGTACAATATAATGCAAGTAGACTGTGATGTCCATGACTGAGGGCGGGCTGACGAGGGTCGGTCAAGCAGGACTGGCAAGCTTCTAGGCTGACAAGCTTCTGAAGAAGGGTGCATATGTCACCTTAGGCGAATCTCACATCGGAATGGGAGAGGTAAGTTAAGAGCTTTATAAGGCATGACACAAGTTCACATGGTACGCGCGCTTTTGGGAGTCAAGATGGGTAGCCCGGAAGACAAATCCATGCGGGCCTAGGTGCAAAGTGGATAATACGTACCGTGAGCTTGGGTCATGACATAGATCTAGCAGGATTACTCAGAGTAGGAGAGATACATTATAAATCCATGAAAGTTACAACACTATTTTCTTGTTTCTTTGTATAGAAGTCGATCACATAACTTCTCTTTTATTAAGACATATATCAGCAAAAGCAAAGTAAATAGAAGTAAGCGGAAGATAAAAGCAATGGACTTGAGTACTTTGTGATGGCAATAACCAACAGCAGCCGCTTCTTCTACAAGTAAATGCCGATGGTGAGGTGAATGCGGACTAGCAGGAGTCGATTCATGAGACGAAGATGAGTTTGCCTCCAACGATAACGAGCAAGGAAGTAAGTGTTTTACAACATCTTGATGCACACAGAATTTGACAATGCGACCTTGAAATACCGTTAATAGCAGGGATATAAACCCCAACAGCATCAACTCTGCACATTCACATTCACAAACCAATTCATAAATGCAATCATAAGACTTGTACTTCAAACTAAACAATATGAACTAATACAGTGATTGAGATAATGAGCGATTTTAGAACCTTCTTTAACTTTCTGTAAGGCTTCATAAAGATGCTTCTGTTTCTTCTTCTTCAAATGCTGCACATATTGTTAGCAAAATGAAGGAACTTGAGAAACTACAGAAGAAGGCAAAGCAACAACAAACAATAACAACAACGATAACAATTACGTTTCAAAGCCTAAACAAGTTTGAGTTTACTACTCCCTTCGTTTCAATTTATGTGAACCTGTTTGACTGGACACTGTATTTAAGAAAAAACGAAAGACTTTTGGAATTTGTGGTCCTAAACACGTCAAAATGGCCCAGGGTATTTGTGTGGTTACAAAAACTTATCACTAA
The DNA here is from genome assembly GCA_005239505.1 of Nicotiana paniculata. NCBI lineage: Eukaryota > Viridiplantae > Streptophyta > Magnoliopsida > Solanales > Solanaceae > Nicotiana > Nicotiana paniculata. The sequence continues at coordinate 70,060 of ML313535.1, forward strand.
AGGTGGAATTGTAAGTTTAAGCTAAATTGTTTTCAAACTTAGAAAGAGGTCGTTCTTTTTGAAACGGACCAAAAAGGAAATATGTTCACGTATATTGAAACGGAGGGAGTATATGAATTCTCTGTACCGTTCCATTCTATTTGATTTGGAACTGCCCATAAATGTGGAAAAAGAAAAGAAAAAATAAAATGGTGGAATCTTCAATTCAATTGCAGAAAAGGAAAAACTGAAAGAGGGAAAAAAAAGAGAAGATAATTACATACAGATCCAATTTTTATTATTGAAGGGGAGCCTTGGTGCAACTAATAAAGTTGCTGCTAAGTGATCAGGAGGTCACGGGTTCGAGCTGTGAAAACAGCTTCTTGCAGAAATACAGGGTAAGACTGTTTACAATCCAGTCCTTCCTCAGACCCGCGCATGGCGAGAGCTTAGTGCAACCGGGGATAAACTTTTTTTTAAATTTTATTTTTGTTATTATGTTATTATGTTGGCTTCTTAACATAAGACAGATTCAAACATGACAAACTTTTAGATGCAAAGTGACAACAAAGGTATATAAAATTTAAATGTATGTAAATTTTTGATAGAAAAATGACGTAGACAGAAGGAAAACAATTATTGAAAATATAAAAAAGCTTTTGAAAAAATATCTGAATCTAAAAAATTGCAATTAGACCTTTCCAATATAGTGGAGGAAACGCTCAAGAGCTAAAGAAATGGAAACAATGACGGTGCAAACAGCAGCAACAACCCACGTTGGTGTAAATTCCAATGATCCTTCTCCTTCATCTTCTCCACCTCCACCCATTTTTCAACTTTTTAAATATTTTTTCCAATCAAAATAATAACTGCTCCCTCGTTAGTAATTGTTTCATGAAACGTTTAATAATTAAAGAAGGAAATTAGAAAAGTAATCACACCCACAGTAACAAGGGGGAGTGATATAAAATGGAGAAATGATCAAGAAAAGAATGAAGAAATTTGGAGGGAATTAAATGGCAAAATTCTGCAATCGTTTTTTCGGGTATTTTTTCCGGCAATTTCTGCATGAATGTTGTTGATGTGTTTAACTCTGTTTCCATGAAAATGATATTGAGATGTGTTGTGTCAAGTGTCTGATATTCATTAACGTAGACATGTTTACAGTTTGTTTGGATGGTTGTAATTACATGTTGTATCGTATTGTAACTTTATATATAATATTTGTTTTGATTGTTACTTATATTTTATTGTACCGTATCGTTAAATCCATCGTTACACAATGATGAAAAATGTCATTTTATGGAACGACCAATTTAGTGTGGTAGCTATTTTATCAAAAGTGTTAATCTTGTTCTTAACACAAATTAATAAGTAAAATAGAGGATAAATCCTAATCAAAGATAATTAACTCTAGATCGAGGAATATTTGGATAAGACAAATCGAAAATAGTGAAGTTTGCGGAGCTGTCAAGATTATAAAAGACGTCGAGTAGAAAATAATGAGTTTGTATTCTCAACATAATCACCAATACAAAATTATTTTATAATATATGATAAAGGAGAGTGAGAAAATATCCCGTTAACAACTGCTGATTATATTCTTATTATTTTCATGATGAAGGTTACAAAAGGGTGTAATAAAGTTGTGGACTTTTCCTTGAATCCCTCGTGGATTTCACTTAGAAGGGGTTCTAAGAGAAGAAGAGAGAATTGGAAAAAGCCCCCGCTATCATTCTCTCAACCTGTATATATACTAGGTGTTATCCCTACCTAACGGTCCTTGACCGGTGTACTGTAACCTGCTGTTGGCGCTTCAGGTCGACCTCCCTAAGCGCCATAGCATGTGCTACGCCGTAAAGGCCTTCTGGTGATTTGACTTCGGCCGTGTCCATGTCACCCGTCGTTAGGTGTCTCGTGTACACAATCACGACTTAATTACCTTCTTGCCATCCCTTTTTTGAGGCCATTCTCACGTGGTCAGATTTCGACCCATACAGTTAGTCCTCCGCCTATGGTGGTCAGCCTTAGGCGGGCACGATAGGCGGACTTTGTCAACATTGGCACATGAATCTAACCGTTTTGGTCGTGGAGTGAGCATTTCCCTGAGGGGTAACGATGTGACGTTCTGGGTGAATCGCCAGACCAGTGTGTCAGTTGGAATGACATTAAATTCGTCAGGTGTCATTATGGTGTACGTTTACTGAGCGTCGCATCATTTCTTGTGCCCCTCCCGTTACTTTTTAAAAAAAGGCGGCGATTCGTTTCTTTAACCGACGCTTCTACCTTTATAAATACGGGGCTTTCAGGTATAATATCACTCGAATCGTTTTCAGGAAATTTTTTGAAAGCACTTGCTCTTTCTCCCTTGTTCATGCTTCTTAAAACGCAAGCATCCTTCGTGACTGTCGTGTTTCTTTCTCTACATCCCCGATCTTTGCATGTTTTCGAAATGGCTAGTACTTCTAATCCTGACCTGGTTGTTAGCGCTCCGGTGCTGGAAAATGTCGCTCCTTCCCTCGATGAGGGAATGAGTTTAGCGGAAGACTAGAGTTTTTCAGCGGTAGATGAGGTGGTGTGTCACGACCCAAACCTAAACTGGCCGTGATGGCGCCTATCGTGATACTAGGCTAGCCAATTCACTGAAATTAACATAATGATTTCCCATTTAATACATCAAATATACAAATTTCTCATAATAATTCTGTTTCTTAAGCATTTCAAAACAATAAAAATGATTAGAACATCTAAACACAGCCCCAACATCTGGAGTCAACCGTCATGAGCATCTAAGAGGTGATACAGTCTAATACAGATCCCCCACTACAACAAGTCAGGGAAGTAAAGTAAAATGACAGAGTATGAAAGAGAAAAAGTAGGCTGCGGACGCCGAGCAGCTGCCTCACAATCTCCGAACAATGCTCCAAATGGTGTAGCTCAACTATCGCTCTGCCCCGGTACCTGAATCTGCACACAAGGTACATGGAGTAATGTGAGTACGCCAACTCAGTAAGTAACCAAAGTATCTAAAAACTTGAGTGCAGTGACGAGCATTTAAACTTTATAGTTTCATAAAAATAAGTACCAGTAAAGGTAATGGATCAAGTCAAGAGTCCACATTTACCAAAGATTTCACCAAACTCTAGTTTTTCTGTATAAACTTGTATAAAACATTAGTCAACATTTATCAAAGAGGTTCAGTGTAAAGAAAAGTGAAAACAATAGTTACATACAAATATCATCCACTCGGGCACAATGTCACTCACAAATAAAGCCTCTCGGGCAAGCCTCTCAGTCACTCGTGACTCTACTCTCATAAGTCAATGCTCTCACTCAGTACTCTCACTCATCAGGTACCATATAACAACTGTTGTGGCGTGCAGTCCGATCTAATACACACACACACACACACACATATATATATATATATTGCTTCAATGTACAACCCGATCCATATAAAATACGCTGCGGCGTGCATCCTGATCCATATAACATACGCTGCGGCGTGCAACCCGATCCATATAATAGTCGACTAACCTCACTAGGGGTGTACAGACTCCTGGAGGGGCTCCTACAACCTAAGCGCTATATTGCTGCGGCGTGCGGCCCGATCCAATATATATTGCTGCGGCGTGCAGCCCGATCCATATATAATGTATATTGCTGCGGCGTGCAGCCCAATCCATATGTCCTATATAATATATATATATTGCTGCGGCGTGCAGCCCGATACATAACTATCCTCACATACTCGGCTCTCGGCCTCAATTAGTCATCCTCACAAGCCACTCGGGCAACTCATCTCAACTCACGGGACTCAGCCCTAAAGTACCTCTCAGAGTTTCAAAACAGTGTGATGACAGTGAAAATAACAACAAGTAGAAAACATGACTAAGTTCACAATTGTTCTATCAGGATAGTGTGAGAATAGTGTAAAAGTACCTCTGAGGGTCTAAACAGGTCAGCACAAGGCCCCAAACATGGATCACAACCCATAAACAAGTATAAATTTCTAAAATACAGGATGTCGTAAGGTTTCAAATCGAATACGCGGCTTAATAGTCGCTACGGGACGGACCAAGTCACAATCCCTATCGGCGCACGCCCACACGCTCGTCACCTAGCATGTGTGTCCCCTCATCTACCAAAACAATATAAAATGCTGGGGTTTCATACCCTCAGGTTTAGAGTTACAATCGTTACTTACCTCTAAACAACCCAAAAACTACTCCGCGGTTCTCTTGCCCCTCGATCGGCTCCCAAATGTTCCCAGTCTATCAAAAACAGGTCAATAACATCAAAATATGCTAGGGAGACGAACCCCAATCGAAAACTATCAAAATTAGGCACAATTCCCGAAATTTTGCCAAATCTGGCCCCGGGCCCACGTCTCTGAATTCGATAAGATTTACACCACGATAATCCTTATCCTCCCACGATTCTGTACATACCAAGAACAGTGAAATCGGATTCCCAATGATCCCTCAAATTCCCATTTTAAAGTCTCTTGATCACAAACACTAATTACCCATTTTCCTCCCTAAATTCCTATGACTAACAGTATAAAAATCATCACAAACACAAGAGACGAGGTCCAAGTAACTTGCCCAATCGATAACTTTAATTTGCTCTGAAAAACACTGCTCAAAGCTCCAAACCCGTCCACAAATGGTGAAGAATGGGTGAAATTTCTCGAAGGCACCATTTTATACTCTCTGGCCAGTGGTCCCGCACCTGCGGCCACTTTTGCGCACCTGCGGACCCGGACCTACGGACCTGCACCTGCGGTCCCAGGTGCGCATCTGCGCACTTGACTTAAGTCTCCATTTCCGCACCTGCGACTGCCTCTTCGCACCTGCGCTTCCGCAGGTGCGGTCAGCCATCCATACCTGCGACCCCTTCACGAGTTGCCAAACTCCGCACCTGCGCATGGTCCTCGCACCTGCGGCTCCCCATCCGTAGGTGGGGCCACACCAGTAAAATGGCACCAACAGCAACTTTGCTGCAAATTCCTAAGTCCAAACCTCCGTTAACCATACGAAATCAATCCGGAGCCCCTCGAGGCCTCAACCAAAAATACCAACAAGTCCCATAACCTTATTCAAACTTAGTCGAGCCTTCGAAACACCAAAAACAACGCAAAACACCAAAATCACATCAAATTCAAGCCTATGAACTTTGAAATTTTTAAATTTCACCAAAGATGCCGAAACCACCCAAAACACTTCCGATTGACCTGAAAATTTGCACACATATCCAAAATGACACTACGAACCTTCTCCAACTTCTGGAATTCCATTCGACCCCGATAGCCTATTTTCCACTACCGACAGAAAATCGCCAAAAATTAACTTTCGCCAATTCAAGCCTAATTCTACACTGGACATCAAAACCACATTCCGAACACACTCCTAAGTCCTAAATCACCTAACGAAGCTATTCGAACCAAAAAATCAACATTCCGAGGTTGTTTACCAATAAGTCAACTTTTGGTTGACTTTTTCAACTATTGAACCAAGTTAAGAGACTAAGTGTCTCGTTTTTCTCCAAAATTGCTCCGAACCTGAGCCAACCAATCTAACACAACGTAATGAAGCCGAACCATATATAATGAAGCAGAAATGGGAGAAATGAGGTTATTACTCTCGGAACGACCGGCCGGGTCGTTATACGGTGCCCCACCTGGGGAAGCTACAAAATGACTTTAACGACGTTGCTGAAGAGGAGCCTGCGCCGGTGCTCTCTATAATGGATGTTGCGCCACTCGCTGCATTGAAAATCAAGTGGATAATTCCCGAACATATCGAACTCGTCCCGGCGGAAGGTGATATAGTTCACTTGCATCACTCTGGATACTGCGCTTTCTACGCGTACCCTTTCATTATTGGGTATATGCTCCCTCTTTCCTCATTGGCGGCGGACTTCTGCCGTTTCTATGAGGTGTTCCCGTCTCAGCTCACCCCCTACATATACAAACTCTTTTTGATGCTTAACAAGTACGCAGAGCTGGCTGGCCGTGGCGTTTCCCTTCAACATATGATGCATCTCTTCATCCCCAGCTTTCAAAGGGGCACTATGTTGCACCTCCGTCATCGAGGTAATAAGAGCGTGGTGGCTGGAATGGACGATAAGACTAATCGTCATTTTTGGGAGAGTTTCTTCTACGTCCGCATGGAGAATTTGGTATCTAATCCCGCAAGATTTCCCGAGACGTGGAATTTTGCCCGTGAGCCTTCCTTCGACTTCCATTTTTTACGACATTGATTGGTTATCCATATCTCGTGATTCCGCTGACTGACTGTTGTTTGTTCGTTTGTTCTATTTTTGTTGCAGCTGAGAGGTCGCCTCCTCCGCTGGTTAGGGACATCCACGAATGGGTGTCTTTGGTTCTGCCTCACACGGTGGAATTCGCGAGTGGGCGCGTTTCTACAAGAGGTTGGGTGTAAACCTTCTCTCGGTGAGTCGCCTTATCTTGGCCATAGTCGTTCATTTCTTGCCTTGCATTTTTCTCTGCTTGGTGCTTATATAGAATCTTGTATCGTTTTTGACAGGTCAGAGAGGGGCGAGAAGGGCGAGGGCCCCTGCTCTTGCCTTCCGCCAGCCGGCCTCCTCTACTAGTTCTGCACTTCAGGTGGCTGTTGATCAGGATGCTCGGAATCAGACCGCTGCGCCAGTCGAGTCAGCATCCAGATCTGGTCGTATTGAGATTGTTCCTTGCTCAGACTCTTCAGCTCCTATGGTTCGCTCGGTGGGCGAATCCTCTCATGGCGTGGTCGAAGAGACCCCATCAAAGAGGCGGAGAATAGCATTGGAAGGGACGCCTTTGATTGATGTACCCTTGAAGGCTGATCCCGTAGAGGCGGTGTTTGAAAATGTAAGAGGGGGAACCCAGGGAGCAGAGGTGTTATCTGAGCCAAGGACGAAGGAGGCCGAAATGGCGCCACGACAGGGTTCGGCAACTGCCGCCATTGTTCAGAGTGGACCTTCCTCCTCTCAACAAGTTCGCGTCTCTGTCGGCTGATGAGAGATTGAACGGCATGGTGATGTATGATTACGAGTTTGACTCAGACATCGATCCCGAGGACATGAGGATGTTCGAAGAGGGCTTTACCAGAGTTGATGTGAGGGCGGGAGGTCCTTCTCGTGTGCTTGAAATCCCGTCGGAAGTTAACTTATTGGAGGATACAGTGGATTTGGTGTCCTAATTCGACCTTTTGTGCTCCTCCACCGAAAGTAGATCTCTTCGGGAGATTAGCGACTCTGATTTGTCGTGTGGCGTGGCCAGGATGGCTTTGAGGGTGGGTTTTCTTTCGTTACTTCCTCTGATTTGTCTTTTGCTTACGTTGATTTTTCCTTACTCGTTTCATTGTTTTGTTTAGACTTACATGCTGGAGATTGAGAGTGCTCGCTGGGCTGAGACGCGGGACTATGTCTTCTTGAAGATGGCTGCGAAATACCGCCGGTATCGCAACAGGTGCCGAGAGATGCACATGTAGCTTAGATCGGGTGGTGATACTCGGGCTCTCAGGGAGGAACTGGAGAAAAAAGACGAGGACCTAATTCGGTCTATCCACAGATGTAGTGAACTTGAGGGGTTAATTAGAGTTAAAAAAGAGGAGCTCGAGGTGGACAATGGTGTCGCGGCTGAGTGCGAGGACCTTCAGGTGGCGGTGTCATCTTTGCAAGCCGAGCTTGAGCAGAATGCCACTAGATTTGCTAGTCTGAGCGAAGAGTGGACCGAAAAAGTGGACGACTTGGAGAGGAAGGTGGTGGAGTTAGAGAGGGTTGAAGTGGCTCGGGTTTCGGCTGTGGCGAGAGCGGAGGCGCTGGAAGATACCGTGCATGTTCTCAGGTCCGAACGATAGGCGGAGAGAAAGACGGACACGATGAAGAAGGAAAGGCTCGAAGAGTGAATCTGCGAGCTCGAGCGGGACGCCTCGAATTTGGGTGACAAAGTGGCGGCCTTGGAGGCCGAGAAAGCCCAAATGTTGGCTCAGGCCCCTCAAGATGTTGTTCCTCGTCACCTGTATGAAATGTGGGTCCACGCCGAGGCCCAGCGAGACATTTACAAGGATTTGTGGATGGCGGGGAGTGTCTCTGAGGCTGATTTTGAGGATGCTCGCGCGAAGGCGCGTGGGGCTCGACTTGCTTGTGGCTATGACCCCGCGACGCCAGATGCCGACGGTGGTGAGGAAGTTGAAGATGGTCTCTCTGAGGGTGGAAGTGCTGATGGGGATGACGGCGGGGATGCGGCAGAATGAGATTTGTGGTTTTTTAGTACTTGTTCCCCTTTGTTTTGTTTTGTTCTTTCCTTGGTGGTGTTCGTCGTTGTATCGCTATTTTTTGGAGGCCTGTTTGGGACCTTTGCGAGACGTTGTATGCAAGTTTTTGAATAAAATTTACTTTGTTTCCGGCTATACGTCTCTGGATCTTCTCTCTTTTTTTTGGTGTGGGTTTTCGGACCCTTTTACGATGAGTCCCTATTTTTGATTCGAGAATTTGGCATGGTTCATGTTTTCTATACTCGAGCGGAGTAGCTTTATTTTATTCGAGCGAGTTCGAATCTACTTGATTTGAAAGGGGTCAAATTTATTTGACTTGAACGAAGTTGACTTAACTTGAGCAAGATCGAATCGTTAAAAATAATTCGAGCAAGGTCGAATGTTGGAATAATTCGAGCGAAGTCAAATGTTAAAAATAATTCGAGCGATGTTGAATGTAAATGATTCGAGCGGGTTCGAATGTAAATGATTCAAGCGGGGTCGAATGTAAATTATTCGAGCGAGGTCGAATGTAAGAGGTTGGATGTAAATGATTCGAGCGAGGTCTAATGTAAATGATTCGAGCGAGGTCGAATGTAAATGATTCGAGCGAGGTCGAATGTCGAGATAATTTGAGCGAGATCGAGTTTAACTCTGGCTACTCGAATGAGATCGAGTTTAAATTTCACGACTCGATCGAGGTCGAGTTTAACTTTGGTGATTCAAGCGAGGTTGAATTTGACTTTGACGATTCGAGCGAGGTCGAGTTTTACTTTGGCGACTCGAGCGAGGTCGAGTTTTACTTTCATGAATCGAGCGAGGTCGAGTATAACTTTGGTGATTCGTGGAGTGGCTTAAGAGTATCACGTGCTACCTTGAATTTTATTGGAGTTTCATGCATTGGCTTATGCATGCATCGGGGTGAGTCCCAGTTTATATAGTCCCTTCATTGCTCGGCCTGGAGAGGTCGCCGACGGGGCGGGCGGTGAATTCCTTGCTTAGAGGTTCATATGTGAAGACGTATATGGCTAGGTGAGTAGGTGTTGCATATTTGTGGCGAACATATGGGCGAGATCTTGGTACCTACGTTCTACTTGTGTTGGGACGTCTTCGAGTTTTCTGTACAGTCCCTTGCTTATGGAGATTTTCTTAATGTAGCCGGTTCATTCTGAACCGTTTGTCTATTATTTGCACCACGGTATGGTGTGTGTGGTTCTCCTCAGTTTGCCCGCTGCCGTAAGGAGGGATTTAGAGCCGTTGTCGGCTAGTTTTTTACTCGTATACTCATCGTGGGCGTTCCTGCTCTTCGTTTCACACCTTTTTTTGTAAAAAAATAGCGAGTTAAAGGTATGAGGAACCGTTTGTTACCTTGGTTGGATGGTCAGCTGATGAATGAGGGAGATTGGTTACGTTTCCATCGCCGGTTGCACTCTTTAGGCGTGATGTCAGCTTCACATCCCCCTCGTGATTATTTGAGTTTGAGCGTTTTGTGGGTCGATGGTTTTCCCCACCCATTAGATCCTCGAGTTCGAGTCCCGGTTTGTTTCAGTCCCGGACGTGCCAAGGCAGCAGTGACATAAGTTATACCACAAATGCATAAATGAAGAGTATTTTGACAGTAAGTTCTACAAGAAGGATCGTCCCATATAGTAAGATTAATATGTGCGGGGTGCTAACCTGGAGACGAGATTACAGGTGCGCTTGATGTGTAATAGCCACAACTCCTCTACGATGGCTCACACCCGCGATGTTCCAGAGTTGCTGTCGTGGAACGACGTAGACGTTGCGTATAAGCCAGGCATAGCTCCAATTTCGTATAAGGATTTTATCCTTGGTTGGTTCGGTGGATCTAGAGGGAACTAAGGCTTTGGCTAGGAAGTCCCTACAGACGGCGCCAAATTGTTTTACCAAAAAGTGTTAATCTTGTTCTTAACACGAATTAATAAGTAAAATAGAGGGTAAATCCTAATCAAAGATAATTAACTCTAGATCGAGGAATATTTGGATAAGACAAATCGAAAATAGTGAAGTTTGCGGAGCTGTCAAGATTATAAAAGACGTCGAGTAGAAAATAATGGGTTTGTATTCTCAACATAATCACCAATACAAAATTATTATATAATATATGATAAATGAGAGTGAGAAAATATCCCATTAACATCTGGTGATTATATTCTTATTATTTTCATGATGAAGGTTACAAAAGGGTGTAACAAAGTTGTGGACTTTTCCTTGAATCCCTCATGAATTTCACTTAGAAGGGGTTCTAAGAGAAGAAGAGAGAACTGGAAAAAGCCCCCGCTATCATTCTCTCAACCTGTATATATACTAGGTGTTATCCCTTACCCAACGGTCCTTGACCCGTGTACTGTAACCTGCTGTTGGCGCTTCAGGTCGACCTCTCTAAGCGCCATAGCATGTGCTACGCCGTAAAGGCCTTCTGGTGATTCGACTGCGGCCGTGGCGCCCGTCATTACGGTGTCTCGTGTACACAATCACGACTTAATTACCTTCTTGCCATCCTTTTTTTGAGGCCATTCTCACATGGTCAGATTTCGACCCATACAGTAGTGTCGTTTTTTTGATTTTTTTCTCCCATCTTGTCCTTGTTATTAAATAATCATATTATTTTATCATTTATTTTAATTTTTAATATAATAATTTTACTCTGTATCCTATATTTTCTTTGTAATGTTGCAAGTTTATTCTTCATGTCAATAGTGCATGGCATCATGAAACGGCGACAAATGATACAATCTACCCAAACGTTGTATTCATCATATAATACAATATAATGCATTACAATACAATACAATACATTATAAAACGACATGTAACAACAATCCAAACAAGTTGTTAACTAATCTATATCATCATATGATATATCTTATACTATATTATAAGTGAGAAATTCAAAAATTAAAATCATATATATATATATATATATATATATATATATATATATATATATATATATATGTACATACATACACACTATATTGTAAGTGGGAAGCTCCAAAGTTAAAATTGAATTACCAAAACATCCATTAAAAGCTGAAAGACAATTTTACCCTTCCTTTAAACACTACAATTCCTATAATAGTTTTGTATCAAAAAGTAAACCGAATATACTCCTCTACTTTCGAATATTGTCTACATTTAACCTGCATTATACTATCCGGTAAAATTTACCCCTATCGTTAACTATCTGGCCAAATTTATCCATATCATCAACAAACATATAAAAATTACCCTTTGATATGTTAAGTAATCCAAAATATCCCAAAAAGGTCCAAAATTGCCCCTCTACTATGGTATTTTATTTACTTCTGTCACCCGTTATACTTTTTGTCCAATCTAACCCCTACCGTTAAACAACTTTTTAAAATTACCCCCTAACCCTCACGGATCTACACCGTGACAGCTGGCCCCCTCAATTGTTTCCATATCAGCTGCCAAGTCAGCCGCCAAATCACTCGACCCCATCAAATTAATACCCCACAGACCCCATTACATCATCCGTCTCCCACCCGTGACCCTTTATCAACCCGCCTCAAAATAATTCCCCAAGATATCTCTCTCACCTACTACCAGTACTGGCGGCGCAGGAAGAAACGATGGAGTTATGGCGGAGTAAGGCTGGATGGACGGTGCCAAAGACGGATGGACGGTGCCTGATTTGTTATCCTCGGCCAATAACGTGGAAGCAGCTGATTCTTAATCCGACCTTCAACAGGTGGCCTGGCAACACGAATCTGTGAAATTATGCCAGCATTTGTCTCTGATCTCACAACAAAGATAGATTTTGGGGGTTTGAGCAAGAGGCTTCGAGACCTAGATCCTTGTTGCAAGGAAGAAATTCTCTTGTTCAAGTCCCCCTCTGTTGAAGAACAGAACCCCAATGACAATTTTGTGGAGAAAGAAACGAGTAAGGAAGATGAAGAGACGAGGAGAAGAAAACGAAGCTGTAAAGAAGTAAAGTCTTCTTCGGACTTTACAAAGTTGTCTGAAGACCAACCCTAATCAATGCCACTTGTCAGCATCATGGAGTATCATGGACAAAATATCATGATCCTAAGAATCATTCCTAGACGTTGGATTAAAAACACTAGATTAAATCTCAGCTATCCATTCAACAAATCTGATAAGGAATATTAGAAGCTTATACAATGTATATAAGCACATGCACACATATTGTAAAGAATATTTTCTTGTTAGTTAGTTGCACAATAGCCAATAGAAATAGTACATATGTATAGGAATATTTATTTACATTCTTTGTATCTATAGAATAGATTTGTATATAAGGAATACAAGGCTGTGAATAAAAACACACAAAATTTCACAAATCTCTTTCTTTTCTTTCACGGTATCAGAGCAGATTTAAGCTCGATCCATACAATTTTCTGTTGAAATCCATAATTTTGCTCTATCTTTTTTCTTGAATCATGTCTAGTAGGTAGTGGAATCAACAATGATTCCAATCACCCCTTCCATTTAAACTCTTCTGATACTCTAGGGATGACCTTAGTGAGTTCTCCTTTTGATTGGAGAAGATTCCCAGGATGGAAAAGGTCTATCCTCATCGCAATCTCAGCTAAGAATAAGCTTGGTTTCATTAATGGATCTTGCACTGAACCAGCAACAGATGACAAGGACTACATATTATGGAGTAGGTGCAACGACATGGTCACCTCTTGGCTTCTCAACTCTTTGACAAAAGAGATTGGTGATAGTGTCATTTACTCAAGAACAACTAAGGATCTTTAGAGCAGCCTGGAACACAGATTTGGACAATCAAGTGGAGCAAAATTATATCACTTACAAAAGGATATTTCAAAGACAGTGCAAGGAAATAACAGTATCTCAGGCTATTTCACCACTCTTAAAAGACTATGGGATGAACTTGACTCTCTTAACTCACATTTAGGATGCACTTGTGCATGTATTTGTGATGGAAAAAAGAAGATGGCTAAATTCATGGAAGACCAAAGGGTCATCCAATTTCTAATTGGACTAAATGATGCTTATGCACAAGCAAGGGGAATATACTGATGCTTAGTCCCATTTATGGAATGGATCAAACCTACTCATTACTGCTACATGATGAGAGTCAAAGGGAGATACACATGAGCCCCCAATATCCTATGGAAAGGGTTTCTTTCATGGCTGGAACACAGAACAAATTTTTCCAGAAAAACAATCAAGCACAGAAGAGTTGGAACCCACAACAAAGAGGAGGAAACACACAGCATAAGGCCAGACCAAGGAAATCTAAGTTCAATCCCAATCTAACTTGTAGCCATTGTTCAAAGGTTGTCATCTAATAAGTGATTGTTACAGACTTATAGGATTTGATGAAGAATTCCAGTTCACCAAAGGGGGAAACATTCAAGGAACAATAAGGCAGATGGTGCAGTAGTAGATCAACAAGGAGATGCAAAATCAGATGAGAATAATGGAGGGAATTCAATCAATCAAACACAATTTTTCAGCAAGGAACATGTTCTGAATTGGTAAATTTGATCAAACAGGTGCAAGTTGGAAATACAACAAGTGCAAATTCAGAAATTAGTGCAAATGCTGTTGCTGGTACTATTCTTAAATGTTCAGGGACATGTCTTGCTGTTTTTAACACTAAAACATGGATAATTGACTCAGGTGCCTCAGAACATATGTGTTTTGTCTCTAACTCCTTTTTAACCCTATCACCTTTGGCTGTGCCCTTACACATAAGTTTGCGTAATTCCTTTCAGCTCTTTGTCACACACATAGGACAGGTTTGCATACAACCTGATATGATTGTGGAAAAAGTCCTATATGTTCCATCTTTTAAATATAACTTATTGTCTGTTCATAAGTTATGTACTCAATTCAAATGCATTGTCAATCTTACTTCCAGTGAATGTCTATTGCAGGTCCCTTTAATGAGGAGGGGACAAGTTTTTAGTGAAGTAAAAGATGGATTATACCTACTCCAGCCTAGAGCTGTAGAGTCTAGAATTCAATTTACTCAAAATGTAACTTCCACTTCAAAAGGAAGTAATTCCAGTCTAGTGCCTAGTGCACCTTCTTTTCCAGTTTTTGCTAATGCTGTTTCAAATGTATTTCAATGGCATGCCAGGTTAGGGCATTTACCCTTTTCAGTAATGAAGAAATTCAGTTTTGTTCATTTTCCTTCAAATTTTAATGATGTTTGTGAAATCTGTGCTAAAGCAAGGCAAACTAGGCTTCCCTTCCCCATTAGTCAAATCAGAACAAATTCCCCTTTTGATCTCATTCATATAGACACTTGGGGACCTTTTAGAATACCTACATACAATGGTTATAATTATTTCTTAACCATAGTTGATGATTTTAGTAGGGCCACTTGGACCTTTTTATTGAGCACTAAGAGCAATGCTTTTCCAGTTCTCAAATCTTTTCTTTACATGGTTGAGAGGCAATTCAAAAAGAAAATAAAAAAAATAAGGCCAGACAATGCTTGGGAGTTGGGAAAGGGAACACAAGAATCTGTTTTCCTCCAGGAACAGGGAATTATTCATGAGATATCTTGTGTAGCTACACCACAACAGAATGGCGTAGTAGAGAGGAAACATAGACATTTTTTAGAAATTGCTATAGGGTTACTATTCCAATCTAATATACCTCTACAAGACTGGGGAGAATGTGTTTTAACTGCAACATTTTTTGATAAACAGGTTTCCTTCCAAAGTATTGAAATGAAAGTCACCATATGCAGTTTTGTTTGGAACAGAACCTGGATATGAGATACTAAGGAGTTTTGGATGTTTATACTTTGTGTCCACTCTGTCTCAGAACAGAGGAAAACTTGAACCCAAAGCACAGGCCTATATTTGTCTAGGATACGCACAAGGTCAAAAGGGGTACAAGGTAATGGACAAGACCATAAAAAGAGTTTTTGTCTCTAGAGACATAACATTCCATGCAAACCTCTTTCCTTTTCATTCACCTCACTCCACCACCTATTTCCCTCCTTGTTCTGAATCTACCAACCATACTCCTGAACCAAACATACCAACAACCAACATCTCAACTTCACTTCCTAATCACCACCCTTCTACCCATGAACCTCAACCATCCCCCTCACTACAATCACATGATCCACACATTCCTTCTACATCTAGTCCTATACCATTCAGGTCTCCACACACATCACTTCATCCTGAGACCACTCCTATATACTCCCAAGGGAGTCCAGCAGTCCCCCTCCCTCATCCTTTCCATCTGTGTCCATAAATTTGATTCCTACACCTCCACCTCTCATTAGGAAATCAGACAGAATCTCTCAAAAGCCTACTTATTTAAGGGATTATGTGTGTAATGCTATCATCTTATGTGATCTTACTGGTTCTTGTTTCACACAACCTGCTACACCTAATGTCTTTTCTTTTGGAGCACTTTAAGCTAACAACCAACATCTTGTTCACTCACTATCACCATAACTGAACCTACCAGCTATACCCAAGCTTCCATAAACCCTGTCTAGAAAGCAGCTATGGAAGCTGAAATTGCAGCATTGGAATTAAACCACGCTTGGGATGTGGTTGATTTACCTATAGGGAAGAAGGCTTTACCTTGAAAATGGTTATACAAGGTAAAGCACCATTCAAATGGTAATGTGTAGAGATTGAAAGCTAGATTTGTGGTAAGGGGGGATATTCAAAAAGAGGGCATTGATTATTTTGAAACTTTTTCACCAGTGGTCAAAATGACCACCATAAGGTGTCTTTTGACTGTGGCAGTAAAGAAAGGGTGGGGATTATCACAACTTGATGTGAATGATGCATTCCTCCATGGGGAATTGCAAGAGAAGGTTTATATGAAGTTTCCTGCTGGTGTTCTTCCTCCTAAACCAAATCAGGTTTGTCTCCTAAAGAAGTCTCTTTATGGGTTGAATCAGGCATCCCGACAATGGTATGTCAGACTTGTAGAGGTTTTGAGTTTTAAAGGCTATTCTAGTTCACTCAATGACTATTCTCTTTTCTATAAATAAAATGACGATCTTGTTTCTATTCTAGCAGTATACATGGATGACATTCTACTCACAGGGGATGATGCAAAAGAAATTGAGCATATCACAGGTTTTCTCAATTCAGAATTTAAAGTTAAACATTTAGGAGATATTCATTATTTCCTATGCATGGAAGTACTGAGAGAAAAGCAAGGCTTCATTATCAGTCAAAGAAAATGAAGCCAAGAGGTGAGTATAGATCGATGCGTAGAGTCACGACAGAAATCACCTGGCTTGTTCGTCTTTTGGGAGATCTCACAGTCCAACCTACCTTACCCATGCCCATTCACTCTGATAGCCAAGACGCTATTCATATAGCTCGAAACCCATTTTTCCATGAGAGAAACAAACATTTGGAACTGGATTTCCACTTTGTTCGTCAGCAATTTCTCTCAGGCTTGATATCCCTTTCTTTCGTTCCATCGGACCATCAACTCGCCGATTTGTTTACCAAACCCTTATCTGGGGGTTCTCATCAGAGCATTTTGTGCAAGTTGGGGGTCCATTCTCTACCCTCCACCTTGAGGGGGGATGTTGAGGAACAAAACCCCCATGACAATTTTGTGGAGAAAGAAACGAGTAAGGAAGATGAAGAGATGAGGAGAAGAAAAAGAAGCTGTAAAGAATTAAAGTCTTCTTCGGACTTTACAAAGTTGTCTGAAGACCAACCCTAATCAATTCCACGTGTCAACATCATGGAGTATCATGGACAAAATATCATGATCCTAAGAATCATTCCTAGACGTTGGATTAAAAGCACTAGAATAAATCTCAGCCATCCATTCAACAAATCTGATAAGGAATATTAGAAGCTTCTACAATGTATATAAGCACATGCACACACATTGTAAAGAATAATTTCTTGTTAGTTAGTTACACAATAGCCAATAGAAATAGTACATGTGTATAAGAATATTTATTTACATTCTTTGTATCTATAGAATAGATTTGTATATAAGGAATACAAGGTTGTGAATAAAAACACACAGAAAATTTTCACAAATCTCTTTCTTTTCTTTCACCCTCATCCACTGTAGCAGGAAAAAGTTTTGTGTTCGGTGAAGGTGCATACAGAGAAATGCTTAAATTTGTTTGCACCTATGATCCATGAATCTCATTAACGCCTATGTATCCGTTATACGAATCCAATTTGACATTCTTAGAGGACTCGGCAGAAGCCTGACACAAATTTGATGAAAATGTGCATTCAGATTCTCCAGCAGGATGGGTGATCACGCTCAACTATGTCTAATAAAAGACTAAACGGGCGTTGCAAATATAATCCGGGG
>ML313537.1:0-94478 GCA_005239505.1 Nicotiana paniculata
CCATACAGAAACGAACACCTCTGACTCACATGGAGCCCATAATCATATTTAAATCCATTCACATTTTTCAAGCCGATTCCGCTCGCACTGAGCTAGGCTAATAGCCTTACATGGATCCATAATTGTCACGACCCAAAGTCCTATATTAGGTTGTGATGGCGCCCAACAGCGGGGCCAGTCAAGCCGACACTCAATTTACTAAGGGTTCTTTCTTATTAGATTAAATATATCAACATATACTCAGTTTTTAATCAAAATGAATCGACAAGGATAATTAGCCAGTTTTTAATCAAAAGAAGTCATGAAGAGGTGTGAGCCAATATATATACAAACCCGAAATCCATAATAACTATCACGTGTGTGCCAGGAACTAGTGTCACAAGTCCTACGGGCATACTAACAGAATATAAAAAAGATATAATGTACAGTCCCACTGTCTAAAGGAAATAGACGGGAAATAAGAAAAAGAAACCCCATGGTGCTGTCGGAGATCGCCAGAAGAAAACAGCTCACCGTGAAGTCAGGTCCGTCTATAATCAAAATCAAACTCCGGTCCGACAACCAGATGCACCAGCCTCAGAACCTGTACAATTAAGTACAGAAGCGTAGCATGAGTAAATAAATATATATGTACGCAGTGAGTATCTCGCCTAACCTCGAAGAGGTAGTGACGAGAGGTCGACATGACACTCACTAAGGTCCAACAATATAATTTAACAGAATATGATAGAAACGATAGGCATGTAAAGGCAGTGAAGCAACAAGTATATATAAGGCACTGAAATCCAAGGAAGTACTGGGAATGAATAAAAGAATCACTAATTCACTTTCCCCCGAGTATCTGTCAAATCAATGTCCATCATTTAGTAACAAATAAATCATGCGCATACAGGGTAAGGACAACCGGCCGGAGTCATAAGATAGTCATGCCTGTGCACAGCCGAGGGTCGAACGGCACGAACCATAAGTGCACCTCTCCACAAAGTACTCACATCTATGCACTGCCGAGGATCAAACGGCCCGAACCAAAAGTGCATCTTTTCCCTAAAGAAATCCTCTCTATGCACTACCGAGGATCGAACGGCCTGAACCAAAAGTGCATCTCTCAATCCGTTGTGGCATACGGCCCGTTCCCATAAGAGTGGGGGAAATCACACTCTGCTCGCGGAATGTAAATTGCATAGCGGTCACATGCACACACATTGATTTTTTTCTATTTTTTTAAAAAAAAAATTTTACTTTTCAGTGAACAATTCATTACAAGTTTTCTCAAATTCCATAACTTCAGGGAAATAAGCCGCATGTAACATTTGATTTATTAAGCATATAGTTCATATCAAGTAAAACACAAGGCATGGTGTGGGCCTAACTACCCGGACATAATAGTAATAGCCGCTACGTACGAACTCTCGTCACTTTTTACGTACGTAGCCCCCACAATTATCACATATAACATTCAAATCACCTAGGGGGACAGTTCCCCCTTACAAGGTTAAAAAGGAGATTCACCTCGCGTCGCACCTACTCCCCGGGTCAAGAATGCGCCCGAAACTCCGAACTCAAAACCCACGGACTCGAAACTACCCAAATGATATACAAATATATCAATTTATTTTCAAAGCATGAAATTCTCTTATTATTTAGTCAAATTCACCATTCTTGAAGAAATCCCAAAATCCAACCCCGGGCCCGCATGCTCGGATTCCAAAAATTTTCGAAGGGAACACTCACCCATAGCCTAAGGATCATTATTATACGACTTTTGTATGATTTCATTGCCGATTCACGGGTAGTTTTCTAAATTCTCGAAGGCCCTAGTCCACTACCCAAATTCCTAAATTTCCATTAATTAAGTAGTTAAATCCTACTAAGAATGCATGCATTAACCAACTTTAGGATAGAATTTACTTACCCCTCTCAGTGGTTTGGTCGTGGATCCCTTTTCCCAAGCCCTGAAGTGTTCTAATGGAGGAAGAAAATGAAGAAAAATGAAGAATTCCGTATTTTAAAGAAACACACTGCCTGACAGTGGTTTCGCACCTGCGGCTCGAGGACCGCACCTATGGTCTCGCACGTGCGAGCAAAGGCTCGCACCTGCGGAAAAGGACGAGGAGGCCTGGGCTCGTACCTGCGGAGAGGAGACCGCACATGCGTCTCCGCTCTAGTGGAACTTTGTCCGCACCTGCGGGAAATGAGCTGCCCGCTGGGGGGTCGCACCTGCGAGGCTGGGACCGCAGGAGCGGTCCCGCACCTGCGACTGGGCAATATCCTGCAGAGAATAGGTGCACCAGCAGCTATTTCAGCTGGTTGTTTGGCCTCGTGTGGTATCCGGGAGGCACCTAGGCCCACCCGAGCCGCCGTCCAAATATACTAACAAGTCCTAAATCATAATACGGACTCGCTCGAGCCTTCGAAACACCCAAAACAACGCTAAAACTCAAAATCACACCTCAAAATCTCTAGAACCAAACTTAGGAACTTTAAGTTTTCTTGACTTCGCTAACAAAGCGTCGAACTGGCCTATACTACTCGTAATGACACCAAATTTTGCAGGGAAGTCATAAATGACATAACGGAACTATTATCGGTCTCGAAATTCCGTCCGGATCTTGATAACTCAAAATCACGTCCCAAACCACAATAGGGACCTAAGGAACTCCTATTTCAATATTGGGCGCCGAAACGCTCCCGGGTCATCCGAAACCCATTTCGAACATACACCCAAGTCCGAAATCATCATATGAAGCTACTGAAACCTTCAAAATTCGATTCCGATGTCATTTACCCAAAAATGTTGACCGAATTCAAACTTGGCCTTAAAGGTCAACCTTAAGGAACCAAATGTTCCTATAGCACTCTAAACACTTCCGAATCCCGGACCACCCGCTCCCGCAAGTCATAAATCACAATAAGCCGCTATAGGAAGTTTCATTTAGGGGAACGGGGTCTGGTAACGCAAAATGACCGATCGGGTCGTTACATTCTCCACCTCTTAATCAATGTTCGTCCTCGAACGTGTCTAGAATCATACCTGAAGTGCTGAATAAGTGTGGATAACTGCTCCTCATGTCCTCCTCGAACTCCCAGGTCGCTTCCTTGACTGGTTGGCCCCTCCATTGGACCTTCACTGTAGAAACTCTCTTGGACCTCCACTGGCGATTCTGTCTATCAATAATAGCAACTGGATCCTCCTCGTAGCCCAACCTCTCATCCAACTGAATAATGCTAAAATCAACCACATGAGAGAAGTCTGTGTGGTACCTCCGGAGCATGGATACATGAAAAACTGGATGAACTCTTGATAAACTGGGAGGTAAGGCCAGCTCATAAGCAACCTCGCCAACTCGCCTCAACACCTCGAAGGGACCTATAAACCTCGGGCTCATCTTGCCCTTCTTCCCAAACCTCATAATACCCTTCATCGGCGAGACTTTCAACAGAACCTTGTCTCCCTCCATAAATGATACATCACGCGCCCTCTGATCCACGTAACTTTTCTGTCTGGACTGTGATGTACAGAGCCTCTCCTGAATCAACTTCACCTTCTCCAAAGCATCCCTCACCAGGTCGGTACTATATAACTTAGCCTCACTAGGCTCAAACCACCCGATAGGGGAACGACATCACCGGCCATACAAAGCCTCAAATGAGGCCATCTCGATGCTGGACTGGTAACTATTATTGTAAGCAAACTCGGCCAAAGGCAAGAACTGGTCCCACTGACCCCTGATGTCAATCACGCATGCCCTGAGCATGTCCTCCAATATCTGAACTGTACGCTCCGACTGACCATCAGTCTGAGGGTGAAATGCTATGCTGAGATCTATCTGGGTGCCCATCTTACTATGCAATGCTCTCCAAAAATGCGAGGTGAACTGAGGACCTCGATCTGATATAATGGACACTGGCACACCGTGCAACCTGACTATCTCCCGAATATAGATCTGGGCTAACCTCTCAGAAGTATAAGTAGTAGCTACTGTAATGAAATGCGCCGATTTGGTCAATCCATCCACAATGACCCAAACCGCGTCAACCTTCCGCAAAGTTCGAGGCAACCCAATCACGAAGTCCATAGTGATGCACTCCCATTTCCACTCCGTAATGGGCATCTGCTGAAGTAGGCCTCCTAACCTCTGGTGCTCATACTTAACCTGCTGGCAATTAAGACACCTAGTCACATACTCCATGATGTCCCTCTTCATCCGCCTCCACCAGTAATGCTTCTTCAAATCACGATACATCTTCTTAGCACCAGGATGAATAGAATACCGAGAATTATGTGCCTCCTCTAGAATCCTCTCCCTCAGGTCGTCAATATTAGGAAGACATAAGCGGCCCTGAAGTCTCAGAACACCATCCTCGCCAGTAGTAACCTCCTTGGCCCTACCCTGAACCACTGCCTCCTGAAGCTCTACTAAGCACGGATCATAGAACAGCCGGTCTTAATCTCCCCCAATAATGAAGACTGAGCTACCACATGTGCTAAAACTCGACGAGGCTCTGAAAGGTCTAATCTCACCAGGCGATTGGCCAAGGACTGAATGTCCAAGGCTAGAGGTCTCTCCTCTGCTGCAATATAAGCCAAGCTACCCATACTCTCCACCTTCCTGCTCAAAGCATCTGATACCATGTTTGCCTTGCCCGGATGATAAAGAATGGTGATATCATAATCATTCAACAACTCAATCCATCTGCGCTGCCTCAAACTAAGATCCCTCTGCTTGAAAAAGTGTTGCAAGCTACGGTGGTCTGTATAAACCTCACAGGACACTCCATACAAGTAGTGCCTCCAAATATTAAGAGCATGAAAAATCGCCGCCAACTCCAAGTCGTGCATAGGATAATTCTTCTCATGAACCTTTAGCTGGCGCGAAGCATAAGCAATAACTCTCCCTTCCTGCATCAATACACACCCCAAGCCAATGCACGAAGCGTCACAATATACTGTACATATCCCAGAACCTGAAGGCAATACTAGAACTGGTGCTGAGGTTAATGCTATCTTGAGCTTATGAAATCTCGCCTCACACTCGTCAGACCATCGGAGCGGGGCATTCTTCTGAGTCAATCTGGTCAATGGGGCTGAAATAGAAGAGAACCCCTCCACAAATCGGCGATAATAGCCTGCTAGGCCCAAAAAGCTCCTGATCTCTGTAGCTGAAGTAGGAGGCGACCAATTCTGAACTGTCTCGATCTTCTGAGGATCAACCTTGATACCCTCTCCGGATACCACATGCCCCAAGAATGCCACAGAATCCAACCAGAACTCACACTTGGAGAACTTAGCATATAGCTTCTGTTCTCGCAAAGTCTGGAGTACAACTCTCAAATGCTGCTCGTGCTCACCCAGGCTACGTGAGTAAATCAAGATTTCATCTATGAAGACAATGACAAAGGAATCAATATATGGCCTGAACACCCTATTCATCAAGTCCATGAATGTTGCTGGGGCATTTGTCAAGCCAAAGGACATCACCAGGAACTTATAGTTTCCATATCTCGTACAAAAAGCAGTCTTCGAAACATATGAAGCCCGAATATTCAACTGAATATCCCGATTAAATCAATCTTAGAAAACACACGAGCACCCTGCAACTGGTCAAACAAATCATTGATGCTCGACAAAGGATACTTGTTCTTAATGGTAACCTTGTTCAACTGGCGGTAATCAATACACATCTGCATGGACACATCCTTCTTCTTCACGAATATAACCGGAGCACCACACTCCGATACACTCGGTCTAATGAACCCCTTAGCTAAAAACTCCTCAAGTTGCTCCTTCAACTCCTTCGGCTCCTTCAGAGCCATACGGCACGGAGGAATAGATATAGGCTGGGTACCTAGAGCTAAATCAATGCAGAAATCAATATCACGGTCCAGAGGCATGCCCGGAAGGTCTGAATAAAATACATTAGCAAACTCTCGAACCCCTGGCACTGAATCAATCGTCGGAGACTCAACGGTGGTGTCCCGCACATAAGAAAAATAGGCCAAACAACCCTTCTCGAGCATATGTTGAGCCTTCATGAATGAAATAACCCGGTTGGATGCACTGACTGAGGAACCTCTCCACTCCAGCCTAGGTGATTCGGGCATGGCTAAAGTAACTGTATTGTCATGGAAATCTAGCACGACATGATAAGGAGATAGCCAATCCATTCCTAGAATAATCTCAAAATCAACCATGTCGAGCAATAAGAGATCCACTCGAGTCTTGAACCCACAAAATTAAATTACACAGGACCGACAAATCCGGTCTACAACCACAGAATCGCCCACGGGAGTGGACACATAAATAGGAGAACCCAAGGACTCACGAGGGACATCCAAAAAATGAGCAAATAAGGCCGACACATAGGAATAAGTGGATCCTGGATCAAATAACACCGATGCCTCTCTACCACATACTGTAATAATACCTGTGATCACGGTGTCTGAGGCCACTGCATCTGATCTAGCCGGGATAGCATAGAATCCGACTGAAGCACCAGAAGACTAAGCCCCGTTAGAATGAACAGGAGTTGGCTGACCTCCCCCTGACTGGCCTCTACCTCTAGGACGACCCCTGCCGACCTGTCCTCCACCTCTAGGTGGCCGGACTGCTGGTGCCGGACCCATCGGTTAATAACCCTGTTGTACGGCCTTGCCCTGAAACCTGGGACATTGCCTCCTCATATGACCTGGCTCTCCACACTCGTAACAACTCCCAGGTACCATAGTCTTCTACCCCGAAGAAGAGCCCTAAATGGCCGGAGGGCGATGAGAGCCCTCTGGCATAGCACTGAAGGAGGGGTCAGAGGATCTCGGATGACTGGGATAACCACTGTGTGAACTCTAAATGGCTGAAGGATGGTAGGAACGCTCTGGCATGGCGCTGAAATAAGGCCTCGCTGGAACACCTCGGGGAGGTGGTGGAGGTGCTGAATATAAAGGCCTGCTGGGCTGACCACTGCTATACTGACCCCTGCCCCTAGCTGGGGAACCTCTGAAATCTCCAGAGAATCTGACCCTCTTGTCCTGCTGCCCCTGCTCCCTGCTCCTCGACCGATACCCCTCGCGCTCCCTGCTCCCTGCTCCTCGACCGATACCCCTCGCCCTTGCGAGCAATCTCTACCACAAGCTGATAAGGGGTACCCATCTCCACCTCTCGGGCCATGGTGGCCCTAATACCTGGATGCAACCCAGCCACAAATCTCCGCACCCTCTCTGCATCAGTAGGTAGGATCATGAGGTCATGGCGAGACAACTCTGAAAATCTGGCCTCATAATTTGTCACTGACATCTGTCCCTGCTCTAGGAACTAAAACTGATACCGCAACTCTTCCCTCTCAGAGGGTGGGATATATCTATCTAGAAACATCTGCGTGAACTGCTCCCAAGTGACAGGAGGAGAATCTGCTGGCCTGCTGAGAATATAGGACCGCCACCACCTACGAGCTCTGCCCTCTAACTGAAAGGTAGTGAAATCCACTCCGTGGGCTCTAGTATCCTCATGTTGTGCAGTATGTCCCTGCACTTATCCACAAAATCCTGGGCATCCTCGCCTCGCTCACCCCCAAAGACTGGAGGGTGCAATCGAGTCCATCTATCCAATAACTTCTACGGATAGCCGTCCCCAACTTGTCTGGGCTAAGGTGTTGCTGCAACAGGCTGGACCCCACCCACGGGCAGTGTACCCGGGGTATGATGAAATGCTAATGTCTGGCCTGTAGCCTGGGTAGTAGGGGTCTGGACTCCCCCTCCCGCCTGAGAAGTTGCAGGATCTGCTGGAAATAACCCAGCCTGGGACATAGTGTCCATAAATCTCATCATACGGCCCAAGACTGCCTGGAAGCCTGGCGCTGTCATGAAGTCTACTGGAGCAGGGTCTGCTGGAGGCACCTTGTCCTGCTCCTGTATGATAGGGACGTCTGGTGGCAGAACCGGGATAGCTCTGGGACTCCCTCGTCCCCTACCGCGGGTCGGTGCCCTCCCCCGGCCTCTGCCGCAGCCTCGGATAGCGGGGGTAGCGACCCCTCCCGGGTCTGGAACATCAGATGCACGCGTCCTCACAATCTGTGAGAGAGTAGAAGAATGAATTTAGTAAATCATCGACTGCACGATAGAATAAGAACAAAGAGAGGTTTCCTAACACCCTATAGCCTCCTGAAGATAAGTACAGACGTCTCCGTATCGATCCGCAAGACTCTACTGGGTTTTCCTGTGACTCGTGAGACTTACGTGAACCTAGTGCTCTGATACCATGTTTTCACGACCCAAAGTCCTATCTTAGGTCGTGATGGGTCCCAACAGCGGGGTCAGGCAATCTGACGCTCAATTTACTAAGGGTTCTTTCTTATTAGATTAAACATTTCAACATATAATCAGTTTTTAAAACTTAAGACATGAATCGACATGGAAAATTAGCCAGTTTTTAATCAAAAGCAGGCATGAAGAGGTGTGAGCCAATATATATACAAAGCCGAAATCCATAATAAATATCACGTGTGTGCCAGGAACTAGTGTCACAAGTCCTACAGGCATACTAATAGAATATACAAAAGAAGTCAGGTCCACGGTGCTGTCGGAGATCGCCAGAAGACAACAACTCACCGTGAAGTCAGGTCCGTCTATAATCAAAATCAAACTCCGGTCCGACAACCAGATGCACCAACCTCAGAACCTGTACAATTAAGTACAGAAGCGTAGCATGAGTACATAAATATATATGTACCCAGTGAGTATCCCGCCTAACCTCGAAGAGGTAGTGACGAGAGGTCGACATGACACTCACTAAGGTCCAACAATATAATTTAACAGAATATGATAGAAACGGTAGGCATGTAAAGGCAGTGAAGCAAAATATATATAAGGCACTGAAATCCAAGGAAGTACTGGGAATGAATAAAACAATTACTACTTCACTTTCCCCCAAGTACTTGTCAAATCAATATCCATGAATTTAGTAACAAATAAATCATGTGCATGCAGGGTAAGGAAAACCGGCCAAAGTCATAAGATAGTCATGCTGGTGCACAGCTGAGGGACGAACGGCCTGAACCATAAGTGCACCTCTCCACAAAGTACTCATATCTATGCACTGCTGAGGATCGAACGGCAAACCAAAAGTGCATCTTTGCCCTAAAGAAATCCTCTCTATGCACTGCCGAGGATCGAACGGCACAAACCAAAAGTGAATCTCACAATCCGCCGTGGTGTACGGCCCGTTCCCATAAGAGTGGGGAAAATCACACTCTACTCGCGGAATGTAAATTGCGAAGCGGTCACATGCACACACATTATTCTTTTTCTTTTTTAAAAAAAAATTTACTTTTCAGTGAACAATTCATTACAAGTTTTCTCAAATTCCATAACTTCAGGGAAATAAGCCGCGAGTAACATTTGATTTATTAAGCATATAGTTCATATCAAGTAAAATACAAGGCATGGTGTGGGCCTAACTACCCGGACATAATAGTAATAGCCGCTACATACGAACTCTCATCAATTTGTACGTACATAGCCCCCACAATTATCACATATAGCATTCAAATCAGCTAGGCGATTCCCCCGTACAAGGTTAGAAAGGAGATTCACCTCGCGTCGCACCTACTCCCCGGGTCAAGAATGCGCCCGAAACTCCAAACTCAAAGCCCACAGACTCGAAACTAGCCAAATGATATACAAATATATCAATTTATTTTCAAAGCATGAAATTCTCCTATTATTTAGTCAAATTCACTAAACTTGAAGAAATTCCAAAATCCAACCCTGGGCCCGCATGCTCAGATTCAAAAATTTCTCGAAGGAAACACTCACACATAGCCTAAGGATCATTATTATACGATTTTTGTATGATTTCATAGCCGATTCACGGGTAGTTTTCTAAATTCTCGAAGGCCCTAGGCCACTACCCAAATTCCTAAATTTTCATTAATTAAGTAGTTAAATCCTACTAAGAATGCATGCATTAACCAAATTTAGGATAGAATTTACTTACCTCTCAGTGGTTGGGTCATGGAGCCTTTTTCCCAAACTCTCAAGTGTTCTAATGGAGGAAGAAATGAAGAAAAATGAAGAATCCCGTATTTTAAAGAAACACACTACCTCACAGTGGTTCCGCACCTGAGGTCTCGCACCTGCGAGCAAAGGCTCGCACCTGCGGAAAAGGATAAGGAGGCGTGGGCTCGCACTTGCGGAGAGGAGACCGCACCTGTGTCTCCGCTCCTGCGGAATTTTGTCCGCACCTCGAGAAATGGGCTGCCCGCTGGGGGGTCGCACCTGCGAGGCTGGGACCGCAAGTGTGGGACTGCGGTCCCGCACTTGCGACTGCGTAACCTCACCTACGACTGGGCAACCGCACCTGCGGTCACACCAGAACAGGTGCACCAGTAGCTATTTCAGCTGGTTTTTGGCCTCGTGTGGTGTCTGGGAGGCACCTGGGCCCACCCGAGCCCCCGTCCAAATATACCAACAAGTCTCAAATCATAATACTCGCTCGAGCCTTCGGAACACCCAAAACAATGCTAAAACTCAAAATCACACCTCAAAACCTCTAGAACCAAACATAGGAACTTTAAGTTTTCTTGACTTCGCTAACAACGCGCCGAACCGGCCTATACTACTTGTAATGATACCAAATTTTGCAGGCAAGTCATAAATGACATAATGGAACTATTCCTGGTCTCGAAATTCCGTTCGGACCTCGATACTCAAAATCACGTCCCAAACCACAATAGGGACCTAAGGAACTCTTATTTCAATATTGGGCGCCGTAACACTCCCGGGTCATCCAAAACCCATTCCGAACATACGCCCAGGTCCGAAATCATCATACGAAGCTACTGGAACCGTCGAAATTCGATTCCGAGGTCGTTTACCCAAAAATGTTGACAGAAGTCAAACTTGGCCTTAAAGGCCAACCTTAAGGAACCAAATGTTTCTATAGCACTCTAAACACTTCCGAATCCCGGACCACCCGCCCCCGCAAGTAATAAATCACAACAAGTCACTATTGGAAGTTTCATTTAGGGGAACGAGGTCTGGTAACACAAAACGACCGGTCGGGTCATAACAATAATATCCCACTTTTTCTCATAAAACTCAAGAACAACCATCAACCGGAGCAAAACCCCTACATCTGCAACCAAATGAAACGAGCAACCTCCAGGCATAAACTCTAAAATAAACAATATTATACTTCTTTATACTTGGTCTGAATCTTCAATCAATTAAGTGACTACATGTCACACTCGTAGGATCTTCGCGTGTAATACACTTCCACGACCTCATGCACTAGATAACAAGTATGCACCTCCATACCACCGGCCACACAACTGCTGTAAAGCCTACCAAGAAATCTGCAACCAGAACGCAAAGCCTCTTACACAACCACCGATCTCGGGTGATGCTGAAGACAATACCAGCTTACTCTAAACATCCAAATCCCTTTCCTTGCTCATTCGAGCTCGTGACATCCTTTTCAACACTGAACCGCAACCTTGATCCTTACCTCAAATTCCATACTGCTCACTGCACCTAACATGCTAATATGAAATAGCACAAGAATTCCATCATAACTCCTGAACCACTATTAGGGCGAACACTTTATCACATAGAAATCTTTTACTTAACTTAATTTAAGAGAACCATAATGACACACAAGTGAATTCTCATAATCACAGAACATGCAAATCCTCAGGTAATAGTCTACGCCACCATAATCCTTCCGGGATCCGCCTACCCATGACAGGCTATTTCCCCCATGGCTGACCATCTAACTTTTCTAAATTTCCATTACTCGCGTCATAGTCAAACTCCACCTCTGCATGACACAACTTATTCACCCGAATACCTCAAACTGGAACTGATACGACACATAGCCTCACACTCAACTTATCAAAAGCAGACTTCCCCCACTTTGCTCAAGCCATAGATCAAGATGAACAATGACTCACAATGCCCATACGCTAACACCGCCACAATACCGCAGTGAGATTCAATTAAACCTTCCCTAAGCTCATATAACACGACCCATCTTATACCTTAATCAAATTTGTACTCACCTAAGGAATGATGATAACTCCAAATCAACACATAGCAACTCAATTCGCACTCACTTCGAGTGATTCCATTCCACGAGACTACTTTGTCTCTAAGACCATGAACCGTTTCATGCTCTCCTTGCACGCATATTCACATCTTCGACCGGTATACCCATTTCGATAACCCTTCTATGAAGTCGAAGTCATTTTCTCCTTTTTTCTCCAAATGCTACTCTGCACGCTGAAGATAACATAGAACACTCCAACCATATTCTAGTTCTCAAAATTCCGCTGCAAAAGCTTGATTCTTAACCATACTGTGGGCTTGAGATCCTTAGACACCACATTCTGACCGTTGTTGAGAGTCACCCACTCTGGATTGGTCCCGAGTATAATCAACTCCATGGCTTCGTTGGCACCTGAACAACCATCTTGAATAAGCACTCGACTGAATCACTTCCCTTGCAAATTACCTCTATACTAAGCATAAATCCTAAATCTTTCCAACGCCTAAACCTGATTCAATAAGGCCAATCTTTGCTCACATTTATCAAATCCTATGCTCAATTACTACTCATGTCTTCGTCCCTTAGCCGTAATAACCCACAAATATTCCGATAACAAGAACTTTTCACCAGTGGATAACCATGCAACCCAATCGTAGGCACTGGAACTCTCCCACTTATCCTGAAGCCCCTATTACACAAATATGGAACTCACCAAGAATCTTCCTTCATTGTTGACATGATCCTGCATAACCAACTCGCCAAATTCCTTATAATCCTTCCGTTAGGATTTCACAAGCACTCTGAGTCATTAACTACATTCTCATATCCGACCTCTTGCTGAATAGTCAGTAAAATCCCTCGCAAAAACTCTGCCAACCACGCAAGCACTGACCTGCTCACAGAAGACAACCCACCTGCGAAAATTACCAAATGACACCTTTCAACGACGTTGTACTGCACAATCTCTACGACATCAATACCCCGTCCTACACTCGTTCTCATTTACCAACTTTACTAGTCTATCTGCTCCTCATGGAAATCTACTAAATGCACGAGAATATCTTATAATTCATAGCTATGTTGCATCCTTCTTCATATCAAACAACTCCTCTCTATTGCATCCAATCTTCCGCCGAAATAGCCAATATTTCAATTTAAGCCCGTTGACCCAATCACCGTCCACTAAAATTCTCAAATAGCTCCAAACTTCTCCTCAAGATGTGCAGCTATCTTACCACAGAACTCATATGCCACGCTGCCACTCTCCCACTTTGGTCAAACTCACTCCTTTAAGAAACTGATCGACTTCCGCGTCTTACACCTGGCCTTCTAGAAATTTAACCATTGCCCGACACTTCCCACATGTCTTTCCTCATCGTATGCTGTCCAGTTGTTGCCTCCAATAAATATCATTCTCTGTAGCACTTAAACCAGCAGACCACCACAACTTCAAAACTCTTCGAAGAACATCTTCCTCGAGCCGCCTATATTAGAAATACGTATTCACTCCTGAACCACCGCACACCATGATCTTTGACAACCGCTTCTTCATTATTACTTCACATTACTCTAACCCAATACAACCGAAGAAACCATAGCACCGACGAACTTAACACATCATATTCGGTCGAAGACGATGATGCCACATCACAAATGAAGATTCCACCTCACTTGAAAACACCAAGCCTTATTACTCTATCAACCCAAACTCGAACAATTCTAGTCCAATTGCCTTTCCTCCGGCGGAAATAAATTACTGAATTCTCGGGATCATGCTCTGAGTAGAACTCCTATCAAGTCATTGATTTCCCCGACGTATGGTCAAGCATCCTACCATCACGCAAATACCGTGCGATAAACAATCATAAGCATAATAGCAAATCTACGCATAACCACAAAGCTCTCTGAAGTGCAGCTACCAAGCTGAAACAACATAATATCCTTCCGCAGAGCAACAACAATAGCTCCAACCAACTGTGCATGGAAAAACCTCACACACCATATCTGTAGCATCATTACAATCCCACAAATTCTCGATTTATAGCAAGTGCTTCGCGACGTGTAAGATTGAGTAGAAATAAACATATGCATAAGCCTTAAAGGAATCAAATCGCACGATAAAAATCAAGAAGTGAAGTACTCCTAACAACCATGTAGCCTCTCGAAGATAAGTACAAACGTCTCTGTACCGATCTACAATACTCTACTAGACTTGCTCATGACTCGTGAGACCTAAAGGAACCTAGTGCTCTGATACCACGTTGTCACGATCCAAAATCCGCTAAGGTCGTGATGGCACCGGACACCATTGTCAGGCAAGCCAACACTCAATAGATAATTAAAATTCTTAATTTAGTATTTTGAAATCGTTATTTTTCATTTCATTATATGAAAAATCAATAAAATTTACTAAATAAATAATGATGTTTTAACAATTCATTTAACAAATACATCCCAAAGTCATCCCAGAACCCGGTGTCACAAGTGCATGAACAATTTCTAACAAAAACCAAATGAAATACAATAACTGTCCAGAATACAAATGGGACAGTAAAGAAAGTACAACTCGATACTCTGAAAGAGACTCTGCTGGCTGCGGGTCGTCTCGAGAGGTTCAGCTCACCCAAGTCCCCATATCAACCATGCCACGGCCCAAGCAGGGGCACTAGATATACATGTACCTGCGCAACAAAATACACAGCAAGTGTAGTATGAGTACGAAAATAACGTGTACTCAGTAAGTATCCCGCCTAACCTCGAAGAGGTAGTGACGAGAGGTCGAATTTGACACTTGCTAGAGGTCAATTTAATAAAATCAAGGGTGACACTAAGCATGGATATCATAGATAATTAACAAATAGTGATGGGAATAACAACTTCTTCCACATTTACAAACTTTAATTCTTCGTCATTTCAGTTGACAACTTATAATACAAGGCCAGTAAACAGTAAATAATCACAGAAAGTACTCCAAATATCATGCGCGAGTAATGTCGAGGCTTGAATGACTCGAACCAACGATAAATATAAACTGTGCACTGCCGAAGAGTCGAACGGCTCGAACCATAGATGCATCTATTACCCCACTCGCGAATCGATCATACGACGCGGTCATATATAAATAATAGAGTTCCCGTGCTCGCGAATTATACATGCAAAGCAGGTACTCATATAAATAATAGAGTTACCCCGCTCGCGAATTTTACATGCGAAGCAGGCACTCATAGATACACACATTCAAACAGTAAATCCAGACTTTATCAGGAAAACAATTACCCAAGGAAGTGATAAATTCTCTTTTAATGGTCATGAAGATAGTATTTAAATCTTTTCTAGAAATTCATTTGCCAAGTTCGATAAGGTTTAGACATTTTCAAATTTATCAGTAAAGTTACAAGTACGAAAAATAAGACATACTTTTGGATCCTAGACTACCAGAACATAGGCATAATAGTAGCTATGCACGGACTCTCGTCATCTCGTGCGTACGTAGCCCCCACAAATAGTAGTACATGATTGATTATTTCACCTATGGGAATAATTCCCCCTTACAAGGTTAGAAAGGAGACTTACCTTGCTCTGAAGCCTCAAATCACATCAAATAGCATCGAAACAATGGATCGCAACTCAATTCAATCTTTATGAACTTTGAAATTTTCAGCTTCTACATTCGATGCCAAAACCAATCAAATCACGTGCGATTGACCCCAAAATTTTCACCCAAGTCACATTCAACATTACGGACCTGTTCTAACTTTCAGAATCGAAATCCGACCCCGATATCAAAAGTTCCACTTCCGATCAGACTTCTTAAGAACCTTCAAATTTCTAACTTTAGCCAAATGACTCCAAAATGACCTACGGACCTCCGAATTCACTTCAGATCTCGCTCTTAACACCAGAATCACCATACAGAGTTATTCCCAGATTCGGAATCCCAATCAGACATCAAAAAGATTGAAATGCACTTCAACTCAGACTTATGAAATTTCTTCTAAAATACTAACTTCCACAATATACGCCGAAACGCTCCCGGGTCATCCAAAACCCGCTCCGAACATACGCCCAAGTCCGAAATTATCGTATGAACCTGCTGGAACCTTCAAATACTGATTCTGAGGTCGTTTACTCAAAAAACCAATCTCAGTTAATTCTTCCAACTTAAGGCTTTCGAAATGAGAATTTTCTTTCCAATTCAACTCCGAACTTCCCGAAATTCAGTTTCGACCACGCCCACAAGTCATAATACTTGAAATGAAGCTGCTCATGGCCTTAAACCACCAAACGACGCGCAAGAGCTCAAAACGACCAGTTGGGTCATTACAAAAGATATTGAAGCCTTATTATTAATTGTATCATTTTTGTTTTTTAATTTGCAATTTGTTATAATGATATCAAATATTTTGTTCATTTTTATCGTAGACCTCCTGGAGGCAATTTGATAAAAAAGGCTACGTAGTTCAAATACATGCCATATATGAGTAAAGTGTTGCAAATATCAAAGGTTAGATTTATCTGAAAGTGAAAGTTTTGTTGAGGTTTTATGCTCTATATTTTCAAGAAATATGTATTATCGGATTGAAAAGAGATATGAGTTATATCAAAACAAGTCTGACATTTATCTTGTTTGGTCTAGATTATCAAATGGTTTCTGTTTGTTTAGATAAAGGATTATGTGATAACTCTAAAACAATCAATTTCTCTGAAGGAGCAGCTTGTCGTTAGCAAATGATTGTTACTAACGAAACCGATTTTCAGAGAAGCATTTATTATATCAGCTATAGTTGTTATCCAAATTGAACCGACCCTTATTAGGTTTTGGAACACGGGATTTGAAGAATTTGCTTGGTACCTTCTTCCTTCCTGCTCCGTTCAATTTGGAGTAGTTAATAGGAAAAACTCTGCTTGCAGGGAAAAAATCCTTTGTATGGTTGGGTCCAAAACTGCTGGTGTTTTTCATGGACCCTAAGCTTATAAAGGAAGTATTCTCCAATAACTATCTGTATCAAGCCTCCTTCAAATCCAGTAACCAAGTTATTAGCACAAGGACTTGTAAGCGAAGAGGAAGACAAATGGGCCAACCATACAAAAATCATCACTCCTGCCTTTCACCTGGAGAAGCTAAAGGTTTGTAACTGCAATGAATTCTCCTTAAGTAGTCCATTTTTGTCTTTTCTTTCATCGAAACGACAACTTCCTCTTCATTGTGATTCTTTTTTGAAGTACTTGTTTGGAACCATTTTGTATTCCTAATTACAAAGTCGGAACATTTTGAATAAGTATCCCTTCATTGTGTCACGACTCAAATTTCCAAACTACGGGATCGTGATGACGCCTAGCACAATACTTGCTAGGCAAACCAATGTTAGAAATTTACTAACCATTTCCTTTAAAGTTACTTACACATAATAGAACCACTCAAAATAAATACGAATCTAGTACTTTCCACTAGATAACTTCATCAAATACTAATAACGATCAATACTTAAACCGAACCACGAACTAAATATATAACTATAAAACTACCTCAGGGTCTGGTGTCATGATTCACGAACTACTAAGAATACTACATATAATGGCCAAAGGAAGTATATATTTCTGTTTTGAATGAAATAAAACAACGTCTATAAAGTAAAAAGAAGACTCCAGGAATCTGCGGACGCCGACAGATCTACCTCGTGTCTCCGAACGAAAATGCTCAGCTACTAAGTCTCCTAACTCTGGCTGGTACCTGGATCTGCATAAAAGAGTGCAGAGTGTAGTGTCAGTACAACCGACCCCATGTACTGAGTAAGTGCCGAGCCTAACCCCGATGAATTAGTGACGAGGCTACAGCGGGGCGTGAACAATATAACCTGTGAATAATATATATAATAAAGCAAGAAAGAAGCAATAATAATAAACTCGATAACCAGTAACTTGCAATAGTAAATAAAAGAAACAACTCGGATAACTCTTTTCAGATTTCAATTATAATCAACCTCTCAATTTTTCCAAGTTTCAATTTAAATCACACTAAAAAAGATCAGACTGTGAAAACCTTTTTAATAAGACCGAAATTTTCCAAATCCTTATTTTTGAAAATCAGTAAAACATAAATATTCACCATTATCGGTCCTTGTTGCGACACGCAACCCGCTCCCACCTGTCCTCCCTTATTGCTCTTCCATATATATATATATATATATATCACCCTTATTTCACACGAGATATATATATATATATATATATATCACCCGAGATA
Organism: Nicotiana paniculata; assembly: GCA_005239505.1. Lineage (NCBI taxonomy): Eukaryota > Viridiplantae > Streptophyta > Magnoliopsida > Solanales > Solanaceae > Nicotiana > Nicotiana paniculata. The sequence goes on from ML313537.1 coordinate 18,282, forward strand.
TATATATATATATCACACGAGATATATATCACACGAGATATATATCACACGAGATATATATATATATATATCACCCTTATTTATCCCGTTGCGGCGTGCAACCCGATCCCACATGTCCCCCTTTATCACTCCTTGTTGCGGCGTACAACCCGCTCCTACCAGACATATCATATAAGTTTATTTATAAAAAAAACTTTCACAATTCAGGCCAAGCCTTTCAACACATTTTTATATCAACAATTGTAAACACAAGCTATAAAGCTCATAAACTTCATCAATTATCATTTCATAACGAAGCCAACACGAATTTATATATATATCGTAACACTGACATCCAGCTCGATCCTTATGTAACACAACAAAACCAAGAGAACAACCAACACTTCTAAAAATACTTGAAACAATACTTAACCATAAGTTACGAACCCAAATGGACATATAATCATCAATGATCATGAAACAGTTAGCCCGGAAGCAAATAATTGGAAAATGGGGATGGGACCATGTTCAACAATAATTTAGTGGTGCATAGATACTCGTCACCTCACCTATACACCACACACATGAAAATTCACATAGAATTTAAGTTGGGGATTCCTATTCCTTCAAACCAAATTTAAACCAAACACTTACCTCAAATTCGCAGGCCACTCACTGCTCAATTACCGCTTTTCCTTTCGAATTTGCCTCTGACCCGCTCGAATCTAATCATAATTAGTTTAATATCATTAATTTATGCTAAAGGAACTAACTTTACTGAAAAATCATTATTTTCCTAAGTTTTCTGAAAAAAAGTTAGAACCCGACCCTGGGCCTGCCTTGTCCAAACTCGGGTTTCGGACCAAATCCTGTTTACCCATTCACCCCGAGCCCGAATATGCAATTAGTTTCAAAATCCGACCCTAATTCGAGGTCAAAATTTGATTTTTACAAAATTTCTAATTCTACCCAAACCCTCAATTATTACGATGAAAATTCTTGATTTTGAATTGAAAAGTGATGAAAAACATTGGGTAATTGAACGAGAAGAGCTTAGGATTGATTACCAACACCTTGGAGATGAATTTGTGTGAAAAAAATCACCTCTAGGTATTTGTAGTTCAAAAATAGGTGAAAAATAGGTTCTGCAAGAGTTTTAAAAGTTGTTTTATATGACTGGGCAGGCCTTCATCGCGTTCGCGATGGGCTTGCCGCATTCGCATAGTGTCCTGGCCCGGTGGCCTTCGCGTTCGCGGCCCGCCAGGCATGTTCGCATAGAGTAAGTAGGCTCCCCCTCCCCCAGGTCCAGTTGTACATCGCTTTCGCGGTTGGGTGGGCGCGTTCGCGAAGGGTACTACCCCCCAGTGCTTCGCGTTTGTGTCCAACTCCACGCGTTTGCGAAGAAGGATTTCTACCTCAGACATTTTTGCTCTCTGCATCCGCAAGAGAAGCTTCGCGAACGCGAAGGCCAACTCGTCAGTGCACCAGAAAACAACAAAACAACAGAGAATTCTAAGTGTAAAATATCCTGTAGCTTATCCAAAACTGACCCGAGCCCTCGGGGCTCCAAACCAAACATGCACGCAAGTCTAAAAATATCATACAGACTTGCTCGTGTGATCAAATCATGAAAATAACATTTAAAACAATAGATTTAACCTCAAAACTCATCATATTTCTCCAGAACACTCAACTTTCACTATTTTTCAATCGGGCGTCCAAATCATGTCAAATAAATTCTGATTCTCACCAAATTTCACAGATAAGGCTTAAACATCATAACAAACTTGTATCGGGCTCCGAATTATGGGCCTGATACCAAGGATTTCAACTATTAATTCATTTCTTCATTTCATTAAAAATCCAGCAAGAAAATTTCTTTCAAAAATTGATTTCTAAGGCTAGGGACCTCGGAATCCAAATTCCGGGCATACTCCCAAGTCCCATATTTTACTGTGGACCTCCTGGGCTCGTCGGAACACAGATCCGGGTCCGTTTACTCAATATGTTGAACAAGGTCAACTAAAACTAAATTTTAAATTCCAAAAATTACTATTTCTCATATTTTCACATAAAATCTTTCATGTTTCACGCCCGGAATGCGCAAGAAAATCGAGGTAAGTAAAATTAATCTTTTTAAGGCTAATAATCTTGGAAAGAAGTCTTAATTTATGAGATGACCCTTTGGGTCATCACAATCTCCACCTCTAAAACAAACGTTCATCCTCGAACGGACATAGAAATTACCTGAACTTGCAAACAAATGGGGATATCTACTCTGCATGTCTGACTCGGACTCCCAAGTAACTGCCTCAACAGGTTGACCCCTCCACTGCACTCGAACTGAAGGGTAACTCTTTGATCTCAACTGACGAACCTGCCGATCTAAAATGGCTACCGGCTCTTCCTCATAATTCAAATCTTTGTCCGATTGGACAGAGCTGAAATCTAACACGTAGGACGGGTCACCATGATATTTTCGGTGCATAGATACATGAAATACCGGATGAACTGAGGATAACTCTGGAGGCAACTCAAGTCTATAAGCTACCTCCCCCACCGTATCTAGAATCTCAAATGACCCGATATACCTAGGGCTCAACTTGCCCTTCTTCCCAAATCTCATAAAACCCTTCATGGGAGATACCCGAAGTAATAATCTCTCTCCAACCATGAATGCCACATCTCGAACCTTACGATCGGCGCAACTCTTTTTCCTAGACTGAGCTGCACGAATTCGATCCTGTATAATCTTGACCTTATCTAAGGCCTCTTGAACTAAGTCTGTACCCAATAACCAAGCCTCTCCCGGCTCAAACCACCCAACTAGTGATCTACACCGTCTACCATATAATGTCTCATATAGATCCATCTGAATGCTCGACTGATAACTATTATTGTAGGCAAACTTAACAGCAAGAACTGATCCCAAGAACCTCCAAAGTCAATAACACAAGTGCGTAGCATATCCTCTAGAATCTGAATAGTACGCTCGGACTGCTCGTCCGTCTGAGGATGAAATGTTGTGTCTCAGCTCAATTCGGGTACCCAACTCTCGCTGATCTGCCCTCCAAAAGTGCGAGATAAACTGCGTACCTCGATCAGAAATGATAGACACGGGCACACCGCGAAGGCGAACAATCTCTCGAATATATATCTCCGCCAACCGCTCCGAAGTGTAAGTACCTGCCACTGGAATGAAATGTGCTGATTTAGTCAACCTATCCACAATAACCCAAATGGCGTCGAACTTCCTCTGAGTCCGTGTGAGTCCAACAAAGAAGTCTATAGTGATATGCTCCCACTTCCACTCAGGAATCTTTATCTGCTGAAGTAAACCACCGGGTCTTTGATGCTCATATTTCACCTGTTGGCAATTCAAACAACGAGCCACATAAGCAACAATATCCTTCTTCATCCTTCGCCACCGGTAATGTTGTCGCAGGTCCTGGTACATCTTGGCAGCACCCGGGTGAATAAAATACTTAGAACTGTGAGATTTTTCAAGAATCAACTAACGAAGGCCATCAACATGAGACACACATATACGACCCTGCATCCTCAAAACACCATCATCTCCAACTATAACCTTCTTGGCACCACCGTGCCGAACTGTGTCCCTAAGGACCATCAAGTGCGGGTCGTCATCCTACCGATCTCTGATATGCTCGAATAAGGAAGACGGAGCAACTGTACAAGCTAGAACATGGCTGGGCAAAATATCCAACCTCACGAACGGATTAGCCAATGTCTGAATATCTGAAGCTAACGACCTTTCACCAACTTGAATACATGCAAGGCTACCCATACTTACTGCTATCCTACTCAATCCATCGGCCACCACATTGGCCTTCCCCGGATGATACAATATAGTGACGTCATAATCTTTCAATAACTCTAACTATCTCATTTTTCTCAAATTAAGATCATTTTGCTTGAACAAGTACTAGAGGCTACGATGATCCGTGTAAACCTCACATGGCATGCCATAAAGATAGTGCCTCCATCTTTTCAATTCATGAACAATGGTTGTCAACTCTAAGTCATGGACATGATAATTCTTCTCATGAGTCTTTAACTGTCGAGACGCATATGCTATCAGCCTTCCCTCTTGCATCAACACCGCTCCCAACCCAACACGGAAGCATCACAATATACCATGAAAGATCTTGAACCTGATGGTAACACCAATACCGGTGTTGAAGTCAAGGCTGTCTTGAGCTTATGAAAGCTCGCCTCACACTCACCCGACCATTTAAATGGGGCACCCTTCTGAGTTAATATCGTCATCGGGGCTACTATAGACGAGAACCCCTCCATAAAATGATGGTAGTATCCCGCCAAACCCATGAAGCTCCTGCTTTCCGTGGATGAAGTGGGTCTAGGCCAGTTCTTGACTGCCTCTATCTTCTTATAATCTACCTGAATACCCTCTACTGATACGACATGGCCCAAGAAAGCTACTGAGTCTAACCAGAACTCACACTTCGAAAATTTTGCATACAACTGGTTATCCCTCAAAGTCTGGAGTGCTATACGGAGATGTTGTTCATGCTCCTCCCGACTTTGGGAGTATATAAGAATATCATCAATGAACACAATTACGAAGGAATCTAGATAAGGCTTGAAAACTCGATTCATCAAATCCATAAAGGTTGCTGGGCATTAGTCAAGCCAAAAGACATCACCAAAAATTCATAGTGCCCATACCTTGTTCGAAAGGCTGTTTTAGGAATATCAGATGCCCTAATCTTCAACTGATGGTAGCCCGATCTCAGATCAATTTTCAAAAACACACTGGCACCCTGAAGCTGATCAAATAAATCATCAATTCTCGGCAATGGATACTTATTTTTTATAGTAACTTTATTCAACTACCGGTAATCTATAAACATTCTCATTGATCCATCATTCTTCTTTACAATCAAAACTGGCGCACCCCAGGGTGAGACACTAGTCCTGACGAAACCTTTATCAAGCATGTCTTGCAACCGTTCTTTCAATTCTTTCAATTCTGGTGGGGCCATCCGATATGGATGAATAGATCAATACAAAAATTGATATCCCTGTCGGGTGGCATCCCGGACAGGTCTGCAGGAAACACTTCGGGAAACTCCCGAACAATAGGCACTGACTCTATTGAAGAAATCTCGGCATTAGAATCATGGATATGAGCCAAATAAGCCAAACATCCCTTCTCAACCATGCGACGATCCGTGGCATAAGAAATCACTCTGCTGGGAGAATGACCAGGAGTCCCTTTTCATTCTAACCGAGGCAATCCCAGCAAAGCTAAAGTAACTGTCTTGGCATGATAGTCCAAGATGGAATAATAAGGTGACAACCAATCCATGCCAAATATGAAATCAAAATCGACCATGTCAAGAAGCAAAAGGTCTATACTAGTTTCAAGACCCTTAATAATGACTACACACGAACGATATACCCAATCTACAACAATAGCATCCCTCACCGGCGTAGACACATAAACAGGGACACTCAAGGAATCCCGAGGCACAACCAAATACGAGGCAAAATAGGATGACATATAAGAATAAGTAGACCTCAGATCAAACAAAACTGAAGCATATTTATTACAAACTGAAACAGTACCTGTGATAAATGCATCGGAAGACTCCGCCTCGGGTCTGGCTGGAAATGCATATAATCGAGGCGGGGCCCCACCACCCTGAATTGCATCATCGGGAGGGCCCCTGACAGGTGGTCCTCCACCTCGAACGGGTTGGCCGCCACTTCTAGCGGGCTGGCCTCCATCTCTAGCATGCTTACCTCCACCTCTAACATTCTGACCTCTACCTCTTACTACCTGACCCCTACCCTTGGCTGGCTGGGCAGGTGCTGCTGCAGCTAGTGCCGGAACTATAGCACGAGAATTCTGGTACTAAGGCTGATTACCCAAAAATTTCAGACAAGATCTGTGAATGTGTCCATACTCACTACACTCATAACAACCATCCTGATACTGAGGCTGACCCTGACGAACCGGTTGTCCACGATAATAACTCTGAAGAGGAGGTGCTCTGATATGGGCTGACTGATCAGAATAAGGAAAGTAAGAGCCACAACCACCTAAAGCACCACGGGACGTCTGAAGTGATGAATTAAATGGCCTGGAAGAATGGCCTCTACCCTGAGTATCTCCGCCTCTAGACGAGACACCACTGAATCTACCGGAATGGCGAGGTCTCTTGTCTGACACCTGACCTCCCATCCCGAGAACCGTCTCAACTCTTCTGGCCACATTGGCCGCATCCTGAAATGAAATCTCAGTCCCTGTCTCCTTAGCCATCTGCAACCTGATGGGTTGGGCAAGGCCCTCAATAAATCTCCTAACCCTCTCTCTCTCTCTCAGTACGCAACAAAAGAATAGCATGCCGAGCCAAATCCACAAAATGATTCTCATACCGGGTAACTGTCATGACGCCCTACTGAAGACGCTCAAACTGACGACGCTTCTCTTCTCTGTTAGTGATAGGCAAAAATTTCTCCAAAAAGAGGTGAGAAAACTGATCCCAAGTCAGAGAAGGCGACCCAACTAGTCTATTCAATAAATAATCCCTCCACCATTTCTTGGTGGAACCAGTCATCTGAAACACAGAGAAGTCGACACCATTGGTCTCCAAAATACTCATATTATGAAGAACTTCATGACAGCTGTCCAGATATTCCTGAGGATCCTCTGAAGTAGCACCACTGGAGTGAACAGGGAAAATCTTGATGAACTTGTCCAATCTCCACAAAGCATCGGTGGACATAGCTGCCCCATCAACGGAAGGCACTGGAGCAACTGGCTTAATTACCCCAACTGGATTGACTGCTAGGGTCTGAACCTGAGGAATAGTCTAATTAGGAGTGTGCGTAACGGGAGTCTGGACCCCTCCTCCAGCCTGAGATGCGGCTGCTGCAACAGGGAGTGCGCCAATATGGGCTACACTCTCTATAAGGCCCACCAATCAGACCAAAGTATCCTGAAGTACTGGGGTAGCAATAAACCCTTCTGGAATATGAGTTGGTCCGGTTGGAACGCTCTGAGCTGGAGCCCCCCATCAATCTCAATCTGGGGCTCCGCAGCTGGGGCTGCAATATGAGTAACAGGCTGAGTCCTGCCCCTGCCTCGGCCTCTGACGTGGCCTCAGCCGCTGCCCCTAATAGGATCTTCTACTACTGGAAGACCGGATTGTTGGTTAGCGGAAGAAGAAGCATGTCATCTCGCCATCTGCGAGAGAGTAGAAGAGTTCAATCATTATTTGAGATATCAAGAATCGCACGACAGAGTAGAAATAAAAACTAAGTTTGTTCCTAACTTCATAGGCTCTGTGATATAAGTATAGACGTCTCCGTACCGTTCCCTCAGACTCTATCAAGCTTGTTCGTGAATTGTGAGACCTATGCAACCTAGTGTTGTGATACCAACTTCTCACGACCCAAATTCCCAAACCACGGGATCGTGATGGCGCCTAACACAATACTTGCTAGGCAAGACAATGTTAGAAATTTACTAACCATTTTCCTTTAAAGTTACTTACACATAATAGAACCATTCAAAATAAATACGAATCTCATAATTTCCACTAGATAACTTCATGAAATACTAATAACGATCAATAATTAAACTGAACCACGAACTAAATATATAACTATAAAACTACCCTAGGGTCTGGTGTCATAATTCACTAACTACTAAGAATACTACAAATAATGGCTACAATAAGTATATATGTTTGTTTCGAATGAAATAAAACAGTGTCTATAAAGTAAAGTGAAGACTCCAGGAATCTGCGGACGCCAGCAGATCTACCTCGTGTCTCCAAACGAAAATGCTCAACTACTAAGATCTCCTAACTCTTGTCGGTACCTGGATCTACACAAAAGATTACAGAGTGTAGTATCAGTACAACCGACCACATGTACTGAGTAAGTGCCGAGCCTCACCCCGACGAAGTAGTGACGAGGCTACGGCGGGGCGTGAACAATATAACCTGCGAACAATATATATAATAAAGCAAGAAAGAAACAATAACAATAAACTCGATAACCAGTAACTTGCAATAGTAAATAAAAGAAACAACTCGAATAACTCTTTTCAGATATCAATTATAATCAACTTCTCAATTTTTCCAATTTCAATTTCAATCACAATAAAAAAGATCAGAGTATGATACCTTTTTAATAAGGAAGTTTTCCAAATCCTTATTTTTGAAAATGAGTAAAACATAAATATTCACCCTTATCGCTCCTTGTTGCGGTGCGCAACTCGCTCCCACTTGTCCATCCTTATTGCTCCTCCATATATAGATATATATCACCTTTATTTCTCCTGTTGCGGCGTGCAACCCGATCCCACTTGTCCACCCTTATCACTCCTTGTTGCGGCGTGCAACCCACTCCCAACAGACATATCATATAAGTTTATTTATAAAAAACCTTTCACAATTCAGGCCAAGCCTTTCAACACATTTTTATATCAACAATTGTAAACAGAAGTTGTAAAGCTCATAAACTTCATCAATTATCATTTCATAACGAAGCCAACCAGAATTTATATACATATCGTAACACTGACATCCAGATCAATCCCTATGTAACATAACAAAACCAAGAGAACAGCCAACACTTCCAAAAATACTTGAAACAATACTTAACCATAAGTTAACGAACCCAAACGGACATATAATCATCAATGATCATGAAACAATCCCGAAAGCAAATAATTGGAAAATAGGGATGGGACCATGTTCAACAATAATTTAGTGGTACATAGATACTCGTCACCTCACCTATACACCACACACATGCAAATTCACATAGCATTTAAGTTGGGGATTCCTATTCACTCAAGCCAAGGTTAAACCAAACACTTACCTCAAATTCGCAGGTCACTCACTGCTCAATTACCGCTTTTCCTTTCGAATTTGCCTCTAACCCGCTCGAATCTAATCATAATTAGTTTAATCATTAATTTATGCTAAAGGAACTAACTTTACTGAATTAATTCACCTAGGGGGACGATTCGCTCTCACAAAGTTAGAAAGGAGACTTACCTCGCTACGAGATTCCATAACCGGCCTCCAAGCCCTTCTGATGACTCCAAACAAACGCACAACACCCCCAAGCTATCCAAACAACAACAACCCAATGAAAATATACTCTAATATTTGCAACAATTCCAAATTATATAATTTCCCAACCCTTCTTAGTGAAATGACAAAAATTCCCTCGGTCCCACGTGCCCGGAGATCCGAAATTTCTCGAAGATATATTCTACCCATAGCCTTACTAGCTCAAATATACAATTTACTCAAATATTCATATTCAATTCGTGGCTAAGAATCAAATTTTCCATTTTCTAGGTTTCTTCAATATTTCCCAAATTCCTACCAATTTCCATGTCTAATCCATGCGTATAATTTTGTATTTAACTTAAAGGCATGAAGGAGTTACTTACCTTGACAATGCATGAAGGAATCCACTCTTGAAGCTCTCCTAAAATCTCCTAATCCATGAGAAAAATGAACCAAGATCCTTGTTTTAAAACAATTCTGCTCAGGACGATTTCCGCATCTGCGGTCCTACCTCCGCACCGGCGCTCCCGCAGGTGCGACCAATCTCCCGCACCTGCGGCTTCCTCAACTCCAGCCCAAAATTGCACCTGCGCCCCATTTTTCGCACCTGCGGCTTCGCAGGTGCGGAAATTCCATCGCACCTGCGATCCTAGCCAAGCATGCCCACTCTCGCACCTGCAGAGACAAAGCCGCACCTGCGGCCAAATCCTCATAGGTGCGGATCACACCAGATGGCAGCAAGCTTCAGCTTTCTTCAACTTCAAATATTGATCCGTTAACCACCCGGAATCCACCCGAGGACCCCGTGACCCCCTCCAATCATACCAACCTGTTCCAAAACATAATGCGGACTTGCTCGAGGCCTCAAATCACATCAAACAACATCGAAACCCCGAATCGCACTCAAATCCCAACTTTACGAACTAAGAATTCTCCAAAATCTACATCTGATGCCGAAACCTATTAAATCACGTCCAATTGACCTCAAATTTTGCGCACAAGTCATATTCAACATCACGGACTTGCTCCAACTTCCGGAATCGCATTCCGACCTCGATATCAAAACTTCCACTTCCAGTCTGATTTCTCAAAACCTTCAAATTTCTATCTTTAGCCAAATGACTTCAAAATGACCTACGGACATCCAAATTCACTTTCGATCGCGCTCCCGACTCTAGAATCATCATACGCAGTTGTTCCCAAACTCGGAATTCCAAACGGACATTAACAACACTGAAATGCACTTCAATCCCAAATCTATGAAATTCTTCTAAAATGCTAACTTCCATAATATACGCCAAAACGCTCCCGGGTTATCCAAAACCCGATCCGGACATACACCCAAGTCCAAAATCATCATACGAACCTGCAGAAACCTTCAAATCCTAATTCAGAGGTCGTTTACTCAAAATTCCAATCTTAGTTGATTCCTCCAACTTAAGGCTTCTAAAATGAGAATTTTCTTTCCAAATAAATTCTAAACTTCCTGAAATTCAATTTTGACCATGCCCTCGGGTCATAATACCTGAAACAAAGCTGCTCACAGCCTCAAACAGCTAGAGCTCAAAACGACCGGTTGGGTCATTACATTCTCCCCCACTTAAACCGACGTTCGTCCTCGAACGTGCTAAGAACTGCTCTGGAGTTACCTGAAATCACTGTTTAACCTTTCGAGCACCTGCCCGTGCTACCACAACCCAGTTGAGTACATTAGCTTAATCAAATCTGAAGATTCTTCTTTTATCCATATAATAAGCTCAAAACCTAGTTCCAACACTTGAAATTTTCTCTGCCAGGCCTAGTTCCAATATTTAAACACTGCATCGACTACCACACAACATACCAGAACATGACTGCATACCTTTGCTGAATTAGCACCATGCATCGCATAACACATCATCTGACCACAATGAAACTCCCTGAACCTTAATAGCTAAAATTTCACGAATCTGGTGCTCCTGATGCACCTTATAACAAATATACAGACATCCTACCATAATGCTGACGATACCACCACAACGGAGGAAATGTGCAGAAATTCATACCCAACTGCAAAGTTAACAAATCCTTGAATACCTCATCTTGACTAGAATCATCACTTCATTATGAACCTGAATAATAGTATTTGTTCTTTAATGTACACTTCACATAACCTTATCGCACCGATCCCTGATCCGATAATCTCGTCTCACCTAGTATGAACTGCTCAGACAACAATTCACCCCAAACATGGTCAACAACCTCACATGATACCACATCGCGCCCATAGACCATAACTCGAACATGATAATAAGAAACGGCTCATGAAGGAACTATTCAATTCACGCAACTAATATGAATTCTTATAAGAAAATAGGAAGTAAAACACAAGAAAATAAATATAGGAACCTTACTCATCATCACACTGTTGCGGCATGCAACCCGATCCGAATAACATACCTGTGGCGACGTGCCACCCGATCCACACATAAAATTTACATAAGAAGATATATATACGGAGCTGGTTTGCTCACTATTACAAAATATTGAATATCGATCACAAGCACGCTAAGTGCATAATACCATCCTGGGGAGACTGATAAAGCCGTAGGCTACATAACTCAAGCACATCTGGGGTGCGATATATATATATACACTTTGAATCTCAAGAGCTATCCTGCTCACATAACATCCCCACTACGCGGGACCTCAACACATAGGAAATTATCAAGCCGTTTCACAACTCACACGGCACAATCATAATAACACATGAATTTGACGAAGATGGAACAACATCCGTTGTTCTTAATACCTTTCCATGAAAAACGCTTTACTGAAATGAACATGCCTAGCTCATACGGAGCCCATATTCATATTTAAATCCATCCACAACATCGAGTCTACCTTGCTCGCACCAACTAAGCTAATAGCTTTTACCTCGGTCCATATTAACCAACTTTCTCTCACAATATACGAGAACAACCATCATCACCGGGACAAACACCCCATAATCCATAATCAACTGAACTGAACGCCCTCCAGGCATAGATTCTCTAATAACAATATTGAACTTCTTTATACTCGGTCCAAATATTCAATCCATCAAGTGACTACATGTCACACTTACACAATCTTTTCACGGTCACGCTCCCACGACCTTCCACGAGGTAACAAGTCTGCACATCCACCACTGGCCATACTACGCTGTAAGACAAATCAAGAACCCATAACCAGGATACAAAGCCTCTTCCACCGAATATCCATCTCAGGTGACACTGAAGGTAACACCAGCTTATTCTGAACTTTCGAATCACTTTTTCTTGCTCTTCCGAGCTCATGATATCCTTATTAACACCGAACTGCAATCTCGATTCTTACTCCCAGTTACATACTGTTTGGCGCACCTAACATGCCAATGTGAGGTAACGCAAAAATTCCACCATAACTTCTGAATCACCAATAGGGTGAACACTTCATCACATATAAACCTTTTACTTAACTCAATTCAAGAGTACCATCTCAACACACGAGTGAATTCCCACAATCACCCAACATGCAAATCCTTAAGTAGTAGTCTATACCACAATAACCCTTCCGGGGTCCGCTTACACCTGACGGGCTATAGCACTCAAATGCTCCCACATGAAATCCGTTACGACGACCGACAAGCCCCGCACACACCGGCACAAACCACATGCATAACTTAATTACATCAAAAAAACTGATCACTGCCGCAAACGTTCCATTTCAACCATGGCTAATCAATCTATTTGCTTTTAATCATCTTCAATTTTCCTCAAGAATAATAGAAACTTCCTTCCACTCACAGCAAACTCAACCCTCACTCATCCCGGGTGGCCTTGATTCACGAGACTATGCTGCCTAAGACCCACAACCCGTCTCATACCCTTCTGATAATCTTTCTTCAATCCGGAGTTTATTTCTCTCAATCCTCCAAAACTATCTTGCATGCTGAAACATATCATAGAACATCCCAACCATCCCCCTTTTTCTCAGAAATTACTCTGCAAAAGCTTGATTCTCGATCATACTGCTGCCTGAAACCCTTAAACACCGCATCCTTAACTTTTGAACTCACTAGGACCGCTATTGAGAGTCACCCACTCTGACTGGCCCCGAATACAATCAACTCCAAGGCTCTTCTATCACATGAACACCCTTTTCAAGGAAACACACGACCGAGTCACTACCCTAACAACTCACCTATGCCTTAAGCAAAATTTTGAATCTTCCAAAGCCTAACTCTGGCCCGACAGGGCCAACTTTTGCACATATTCATCAAATCCCACGCACAATCATCATTTTACTCCTTTCCCTTAGCTGAAATAACTTGCCAACAACGCCGACAATCCGTGACCCTATGAGAAGACAACCCTACAACCCAACTGCAGATGGTGGGACTCCCCCACTTAGCCTGAAGCTACCCCTTGCACCACTCTAGACCTTGTTGATATCCTTTCTCCTTTGATAACGCGATCTATCTCAACCAATCCGTCTAATTCTTCCAGACCCTCTTGCTAGCACTCCCTAAACACTCAAATTCTCTAGCATTATTCACACATTCCGCCTCCTATCGCATAGCCACTAGAACCCCTCACCGAGACCTTCCACCGCTAACTTATTCACAGAAGATAACCCACTTGTGGAAATCACCCGCGGACACCTTCCGACGTCGCTGAAATGCACGCTCTCTGCGACATCAATACCTCATCCTACGCCCTGCTTCATTTACCAACTTTACTAGTCCGTCCACTCCTCATGGACATCCATTAAATGCGCGACAATATCTTCAAATCCCAAGCTATGTTGCCTCTCCCCCACTTTGCGACTGCTCGACTTCTGCTTCTTACACCTGGCCTCCTAGATATGGAACCACCGCCTAGCCTCTTTTCAGGATAATTTTTTGTAGCTCTCAAACCAGCAGATCGCCACGACTTCACACTCTCCGAAGGTCATATTTCTCTAGATGCCTTCATTATCAACACTTATCCGGTACTGTACCACCATACCTCACGGTCTCTGCCAACCACATTCTTCAATACTTCTTCTCAATACTCAGGCCCCACGCAACCGAAAAAAAACATAGCACCACCAAACTTAGCACATTCCATTTGATCAATGACGACGACTACACGTCACAGGTGCATATCCCACCTCACTTGAAGACACCCATCTTTACTACTTTATCAACTCCAACCGGACCATTCATAATCCAAATGCCTTCCTTTTGCCGGAAGTAAAATAATGAAATATCGAAATCACACTCTGAGAAGACCTCGATTCAAACCATTCATCACCCCCAACATACAGGCAAGCATTCTATCATCATATCGACATCACACGATAACCAATCGCAAGAATCATCACTACCTGAGCATAGCCTTAACGCTCTCAGAAACACAGCTACTGAGATGAAACAACATATTATTCTTTTGTAGGGCCATAACAATAGCCCCAACCAATTACACGTGGAAACATCTCGAATTATATCCTTAGCACCATTTCAACTCCTCAAATTCCTGATTCATAGCAAGCGCTCGCGACGCGTAAGATTGAGTAGGAATAAACATAGGCATAAGCCTCAAAGGAATCAAATCACACGATGAGGAATCAAGAAGAAAAGTACTCCTAACAATCTTGTAGCCTCTCGAAGATAAGTACAAACGTCTCTGTACCGATCCGCAAGACTCTACTAGACTTGCTCATGACTCGTGAGACCTACGGTAACCTAATGCTCTGATACCATGTTGTCACGACCCAAAATCCATAAGGTCGTGATGGCGCCGGACATCATTATCAGGCAAGCCAATCATTAATTAATCAAAATAATTTTCGATTTAAAACATTTATGAAAAACATTTCCTTGCACTTTATTACATATTAACCAAATAAAATTATGTTAAGTAAAACAATAGTTTAAATATTACACTTCAACATATATACCCCAACACATATCCTAGAACCCGGTGTCACAAGTACATGAGCAATTTCTAAGAATTTATACAATCATTACAAAGCCTGTCCGAAATACAACTGGACAAGGAAATTTAAAATGAAATAAATACAGTACGAGGGAGACTCTGTCAGCTGCGGATCACCTCCGGATGATGCAGCTCGCTAAGTCTCCGAACCCTCCACATTGCTATGAAAGTACCTATGCAATAAAATGCACAGCAAGTGTAGCATGAGTACAAAAACAACGTGTACTCAGTAAGTCACCCGCCTAACTTCAGAGAGGTAATGACGAGAGGTCAAATTAGACACTTGCTAAAGGTCAATTTATAATATTTAAGTATGACACTAAGCATGATTATCATAGGCAATTTATTAAAATCAGGAATAAGTATTTTCAACTCCGTTCACGTTTAACACTTTACATCTTCGTCATATTAATAATAATTAATCAACATGGATGATTTAATCAAATAACAATAAATCGACGGGAAGTAACAAATTCTTCCAAAATCTTTTTAATAACTTTAAATCTCTGTCATTTCAATTGATAACTTAATATTTCAGGCCAGTAATCAGGAAAAAATCATAGCAACTACACAATAAATATCATGCGCAAGCAATGCCGAGGGTCAAACGGCGCGGATCAACAATAATAAACTGTGCACTGCCAAAGGGTCGAATGACTCGAACCATAGATGCATCTATCTGCCCCGCTCGCGAATCGATCATGCGACGCGGTTTAAAATAATAAGGCTAGTCTGTTCGCGAATCATACCTGTGACTCAGGTGCTCATATGAATACACAAATAATACAGGGTCATCCTGCTCATGCGACTCAGGCACCTAAAGTTACACATATCCACATAATAAATCCGTTTTTTTTTTCAAAAAAGCAGATTTTCTTAGGAAAGTGGTAAAAATCCTTCTTAAAGGAACATGCAATATAGTTTTAAATTTTTGTTTTGAAACTCATTTGTCAAGTCTAACGATATTCCATAATACAACGCTACCAGGTACACAATTATCCACAGAGGAAATCAATTCTCTTTCTAGATGATTAGGAAAATGGACTCTAGTCTTCTCTAGATATTCAATTACGATTTTGATTATATTAGCAGTTTAAATTACATGCAGGATTACAGGTACAACATGTAAGGCATGCTAGTGGGTCTTAGACTACCCGGACATGGCATAATAGTAGCTACGCACGGACTCCTGTCACCTCGTGCGTACGTATCCCCCGAAGATAATAGCATGTACTGAATTAATTCACCTAGGGGGACGATTCCCCCTCACAAAGTTAGAACGGAGACTTACCTCGCTCCGAGATTCCATAACTAGCCTCCAAGACCTTCCGATGACTCTAATCGGACGCACAACGCCCCAAAGCTATCCAAACAACGACAACCCAATTAAAATATACTCTAATATTTGCAACAATTCCAAATTATATAATTTCCCAACCCCGCTTAGTGAAATGACCAAAATGCCATTGGGCTCACGTGCCCGGAGATCCGAAATTTCTCGAAGATATATTCTACCCATAGCCTTACTAGCTCAAATATACAATTTACTCAAATATTCATGCTCAATTCGTGACTAAGAATCAAATTTTCCATTTTCTAGGTTTCTTCAATATTTCCCAAATTCCTACCAATTTCCATGTCTAGTCCATGAATATAATCTTGTATTTAACTTAGCGGCATGAAGGAGTTAGTTACCTTGACATTCCATGAAGGAATCCTCTCTTGAAGCTCTCCTTAAATCGCCTAAGCCATGAGAAAAATGAGAAAAATGAACCAAGATCCTTGTTTTAAAACATTCTGCCCAGGACGATTTCCGCACTTGCGGTCCTACCTCCGCACCTGCGCTCCCGCAGGTGTGACCAATCTCCCGCACCTACGGCTTCCTCAACTCCAGCCCAAAATCGCACTTGCGCCTTATTGTCCGCACTTGCGGCTTCACAGGTGCGGAAATTCCATCGCACCTGCGATCCCAGCCAAGCCTTCCCACTCTCCCACCTGCGGCGCCAAATCCGCACCTGCAGCTAAATCCTCGCAGGTGCAGATCACACCAGATGACAACAACCTTCAGCTTTCTTCAACTTCAAATATTGATCCGTTAACCACCCGGAATCCATCCGAGGCCCCAAGGACCCCCTCCAATCATACCAACCTGTTCCAAAACATAATGTGGACTTGCTCGAGGCCTCAAATTACATCAAACAACATCGAAACCACGAATCGCACTCAAATCCCAACTTTATGAACTTAGAATTTTTCAACTTCTACATCTGATGCCGAAACCTATCAAATCACGTCCAAGTGACCTCAAATTTTACGCACAAGTCTTATTCAACATCACGGACCTTCTCCAACTTCTGGAATCGCATTCCGACCTCGATATCAAAACTTCCACTTCCGGTCGGATTTCTCAAAACCTTCAAATTTCTATCTTTAGCCAAATGACTTCAAAATGACCTACGGACATCCAAATTCATTTCCGATCGCGCTCCCAACTCCAGAATCATCATACGAAGTTTTTCCCAGACTCGGAATCCAAACGGACATCAACAACACTGAAATTCACTTCAAGCCCAAATCTATGAAATTCTTCTAAAATGCTAACTTCCATAATATATGCCGAAACGCTCCCGAGTTATCCAAAACCCGATCCGGACATACACCCAATTCCGAAATTATCATACGAACCTGTAGAACCTTCAAATCCTGATTTGGAGGTCGTTTACTCAAAATTTTAATCTTAGTTGATTCCTCCAACTGAAAGCTTCTGAAACGAGAATTTTCTTTCCAAATAAATTCTAAACTTTCATAAATTCAATTCCGACCACGCTCTCGGTTCATAATACCGGAAATGAAGCTGCTCACGGCCTCAAACCGCTGAATGACGCGCTAGAGCTCAAAACGCCCGGTCGGGTCGTTACATAAAAGCTTTCCGGTTTCACGCCCGGACTGTGTATGCAAATAGAGATAAATAAAATTAATAATTTTAAGGTTAATGAGCCTAGAATAGAGTCTTAATTTATGATATGACCCTTTGGGTCATCACACATTGGCTTTCTATTAACTATTTCTAAACAACATATGCTTCCAGCTTTTGGTTTGAGTTGTACTGAGATGCTGAGAAAATGGGAAGACATTGTTGTAGTTGAGGGCTTACATGAGATAGATATCTGATGAGAAAATGGGAAGCTATACGCTCTATTTATATTCCAGGATGGAGGTGATTTTCCCTAACTATCATCGTAGTACTCCTTTGCAAATTTCACTAGACAGTGCAACATGATTAACTTCTGCTCTAGTGTTTGATAATTTGTTGATGCATATCTCTTTCCCTTTTTTGATTTCTTGCTTGTTAAACTGTTTTGATAGGTTTTTGCCTAAAAAGAGGAACAAAAGAATGAAGGAAATTGAAAAGTATGTTCAAGCCTCAATTAGAGGTATTATTGATAAATAGTAAAGGCAATGAAAGCATGAGAGGTGAATAATGAGGATCTGCTTGGTATATTGCTGGAATAAAAATTTTAAGAAATTGAACAGTGTTTCTTGTGATGGAATCTAATGTTGTTGGGCAGGCATCAGGATTGGCAAGAACAGATCAGAGAAGAGGTATTGCAAGTCTTTGGGAGTCAGGAACTAGATTTTAATGGATTGAATCATCTAAAAATTGTAAGTGTTCTAGTTAGTTGATTCAATTTCTCAACCATGGATTTGCCTGTTATTGTTATTATGCGTGCTTAAATTAGAAATGAATTAGATGTTGCTTCTAATGTTTGATACTAGACTGGATTTAGTCATGTCACAAGGCAACTCTATAGCCATGAGCAGGGGAAGATTATATTATCTGTGGGTGCCTCCGCACCATTGCTTTAGCTAAACTCTAAAACAATTTTTAAGAAAAGATATAGTTATACTAATTTCATACTCATTTTGAAAAATGAGTAATGGTGCAGTGGTACTAAGCAACCACATGCTTAAAACTCTAGATCCTCTAATGAACATGAGAGACAACTCAGCTCGTCAAGAAAGGGAATGAAAAGTAGTTTGCTCGTACTAGCCAATGTGATTGTAAATGGTGATTTAGATCCCCCTGAACAACTCTGACAACATTGGCAAAGAAAAGATGATTTGAAAATTTGTAATTCTCGAATGCACTTTGCGAGTTCAATCACTAGTTGTTGTTCACATGTTGTTTAAGATACTTTAGTGTTTGCATCCTTCGTGTAAATAGCTTATTCTTTATTACTACAGTGACATAATCATGTTCTTCTAGCAGATCAATATTTGAAGCCCGAGTATCAATTCTTGAAGAAAGTGCAGAGCAAAAAGTTGAAATGCAAGAAATCTTTTATTTTGTTCGAGTGGTTTAATGTCGTGTTATGTATATTGGATGCATTTTTTCTCTTTTTTGGAGTGATAAAATGCTGTTATAAAATTTGGACAGTTTATGTTTCTTCAATTATTTATATTAATGATGATGTTTTATATGAATATTGATTGTTTAATATATTTTTGATTGTGTAGTGTGTGTATGAAAGCATATGAAATAATTATAAAATATTCAATAAAATAGAGCTTTATAATTATATTTATTAAAATTTCTCATTAGCGAAGGGAATTTGAGTGTTAAAAGTACCTGTAACGACCAAATTTGTTTCTCCCATAAAGATTTTTAATGACCGGAATGACTATTTAGCGAAGGGAAAATTTGTCTCTAAAAAAGACATACTGCGACCGGAATTTATGTTGTCGCTAAATAATCTTTAACGACCACCTTACAGTCCGGTCGGTAACTTTTAACATCAAGGCTTTTCACGACCAGCGGCGACCGGATTTTCTCCGGTCGTTACTAGCTTATAACGACCATATTTAAACTTCTAACGATCAGTTTTCCCCTCGCTAAAGGCCCATTTTCTTGTAGTGAATTTTCCTCTTCAAGCATCCATTTACTGGGGTTATTGGCGAAGATGTTGATCCTAACTTGTTGGAAAAATTCAACAAGTGGTTATACTTTGGTACTGATACAGTTTCAAAGAGGTAGTTTATACAATTTGTTCATATTTTTGAGTGCATTCATCTTTTGGATTTCCACTTGAATCTACATATTTATTATAATTGCTATGTGTTTAAATAGGAGGAAGGCGCCTTGTAAAAGATAATCAACTTAAGCCATGGTATGATCTTGGAGTGGAGAAAGTTGATAAAAAGGAGTGATTTTATACTTTGGCAAATCCTGGGCAAGTCCTCAACGACTCGGTAAACACATACCTTGATAGAATTTAATGACTAGTTGTAATATTCTGTCATCTCCAGATTTGTAATTTTTCTGTTGAAAAATTATAGTTAAATTGTATGAAGCATTGAGAACTAATGAAATTTGTTTTTCTACAGCACATTGATGTTATTTTATACTATTTGAGAAAGAGAGAAAAGTATGGTCCTCAAAACAAGATACGGTTTACAACCACTGATTGTATCTTCAAGACTAGAATTGAACAAATTTATCAAAGGTACATCAATGCTCCGTCGATAAGAAGCTTGTTGTTGTCAAAACCCAGGATGTCGTATCAGAATACATATTGGGGTACAGGTTACTCGCAAATGCTGTGTGGGATCAAGTTGATTTTGTGATTATGCCTATAAACATTGTGAAAATATTTCATTGGTTGTTGATTTTGTTTGACAGTACCGGTAGGGTTTTATACGTTTATGATTCTATGGTCTCTTCACGAAATCAAAACATTGTTGAATCTGTCGTCAACATGTTTGTTGTTATGATCCCCCTCTACTTTCCATGCATTGGCTTCTATGGCAAGAATCCAGACATCAACTTTAAGAATACAAAGGCATACATTAAAAAAGGTATTACTGACCCTCTTGACATTCAGTGATTGGTCGGTGAGATACCCCAGCAAAAAGAGGGATCACTGTATGAAAAAACTTGTTTTTATTCTATCTATTTAACAAATTATTTTTACACTGAATGCTAAATATTTTCCCTAATTTATTTTTGCAGTGATTGTGGTGTATACGTTGCGGCATTTGAAGAATATACCAGCATTGGAGAGCTAACAGTTTCAAAGGAATATCTTTCTGATATTGATCAACATCGTAGACGTTATGGAGCCCTACTTTGGAATTATGCTAGGAAGAAGCAAGATACTGGTGCAACTAGTGAGAGCGAGGTGACTGACATATTAGAAAGAAGAAAAAGTGTACCAGCTGTGAACGAGAGAACATAAGTCCGGAAGAAGAAGAATTAGTTACCCTTTTCTGTAGAAAAATTATAGTTAAATTATTTAGTTGTAGTTGTTTTTGTAGTAAAGTTGTAGACAAATTGTTACCTAAGAACAAGTCAGTTGAAGTTTAATTGTAGCAGATTTGTGCTACAATTGTTTTACCCTATGTTTTGTTATTTTATCCAGGATACTACTACTTAGAATAGGAAACATTTGTTGTTGTGTTTTGGTTGAAAGTTCTTGTACTTGATCTCTTTATTGTTAGCATATAATTTCTTTACAACTTAACTAAATTATGTATTATAGATACAAAAAATACATAATCCAATCAAGTTATGAAAGTCTGAAATGAATATATTCAGTAATTAAACAAAACAAATACAAACCAATTGCATTAAGAATTAAAAATATTTCATTATAGGAAACAGTCTTTATTCAATTTATTAACACAATTACACCTCAACTATAATTCTCCTGAACACCTCAACACAGTTTGTCAAAAAATCTTGTGACTTTATCAAATTTTATTTCCTCTTGGGAGCATTCTTACAAGATCTTTTGTTATGTCCTTCTATTCTGCAGTTGCTACATGAAACCTTGTACTTATTTGCATTTACTTCATCATATGGTTTGTATCTTTATTTTTGAGGTCTTCTTGGCTGTCTTTTTTCGGTAGGTGGCATTACAACTTCTTCAGCTATATGTTGTGGCACATTCCATTTGCTTTCGTTAGGCAGCGGGTCTACTAGCATTTCATAAGTATGAAAAAGGCTCTCCCTCGTATTATAAGGAGAACAATAGTTTTTATAAGACTCATTTCTGTGCCTCAAAGCCGCCAAAGCATGTGCACAAGGAAGTTCATCAAGATGGAATTGTCCACAACTACACCTCCTGTTTTGAAGACAAACAATATAGCGCTTAACACAATCTACCACTGTATGGATGTGATCTGTTGAAGCCCTCACCTACAATTTCATTACAAACATACAACAAGTTGTCAGAAATATATACAAAATATCTATAATTATTCAACATTTTATCTACAATGACTGTATGTATTTAGTTTGATGGAATCATTAATATGATGTTATTGGATATAGTTTATCATCTTCTGAGATAATGTCTTGTTGTCCTCCAACCCTTTGTTGTATTTTTTCCCAAGGTATGTGAATATACCCTTTGCTTTCAATAACTTTTCATTAGTCCAACGTTCAAGAAGAGTCCTCATGCACTCTAATAGTTCTATTATGGGCAGCTCTCTTGCATCTTTTGTTACCGCATTCAATGACTCTGCAATGTTTGATGTCATTTTCTAGGTTCTGTTCACCATAGCATGTACTCGAGACCATATGTGATAGCCAATATCGTATAGGTATGCTTTAACACACATGTCGATCTCTTCAATCTTTGACATTCTTCCATTAAATTCATCAAGCGTGTATGATCGTGCCGTGGAAAAGTACAATTCGCTTAACTTTAGATGACCCTTCTTGAACTTTGACCTTATATTTGTCCAAATATGCCACATGCAAGCATAATGGGGCATGCCGGTATAAATAATAGATGTTTCCTTCAAGATATTCTCATTCTGATCCGAAACAACAAACATATTTGGTTTTTCACCATATGCATATTTGAATTGCTCAAAAAACCACTTTCATGATGCATCATTTTCTGAATCAACAACAGCGTATGCCAGTAGTAATATGCTACCTATTACAGGTGGCAAAAAGAAATTCAATTTCCATAATAAAATTGGAGAGGAAAAAAAAATACATACAAAAAAATAAATTTACATGAATATTTCTACAATACCTGATGTTTTCATTATGCTAGTTGTTAGTATTATTACCATGTATGCCAACTTCAAGAAGGTTCCATCAACTACAACTGGCCTACAATATTCCCAACCCTTGATTGACGTACTAAGCGCAACAAATGCGTACAAGAAACAATCATCGTTAGTCTTCTGCTATTTAACTACCGACCTCGGATAAGTCTTCTCCAGAATATACAAATAACTTGGCAATTGACTGTAGGAGTCAGCATGATGACCTCTCAAAAATTCCAAAGCCTTTTCCTTTTCTCTCCAAGCTTGCATGTACGTTAACTTCACGCCGTGTTCAGAAAACATATCAATTTGTATGTCTTTGGTGTGTAAATTGTCCTAGGATCCGCATATTTTGCTATAACCATGCTACCAACTACCATGGCAGTAGGTTTGCGTTGTATGTATGTATTGTCCATCAAAGAGCATGTGTGCAAGCTGTTGAATTTTCGAACCTTCAACAATGCTGAATCATTTATGCTTGTAGACTTGAAGTGCCATG
This sequence comes from Nicotiana paniculata, assembly GCA_005239505.1. NCBI lineage: Eukaryota > Viridiplantae > Streptophyta > Magnoliopsida > Solanales > Solanaceae > Nicotiana > Nicotiana paniculata. The sequence continues at coordinate 41,888 of ML313537.1, forward strand.
TACAATTTCCCCCAACACATACCAGGCAATAGTTACATAATAAAAACAATTTAAAGAATGTTATGAAAAATGTAGCTACAAAATAATAGGCTTTTTAAGCATAAAAATCTTATATTTAACAATTTATATACAAAAAAGCTACAAATTATCTACAATTTGTGTACAAAAAAATACAAATAAACTACAAGTTAAACAAAGATATGATTTTTGACCATTGAATTGTTCCTACCTTCTTGCACTAGACAATTTCACCTCAAATTTGAACTTGTTCATGACAAAATAGTGCTTCATTGCACTGGCAATTGTTTTCTTGTCTTTGTGGACATGACCTACTTCAATTACATTTGACGTATGTTCTATTATGATGATACTTTCATATTCCACTATTGTTGGAGATGTTGGCATATCAATCAACTTCAGTGTTCCAGATGAACCTGCAATCAATTAAAGCTAACTACAGTTCAGACATACATTGTAGATAGTTTGTAGTAAAATTGTAGAACACATGAAATTCAATACTTCTATATACATAACAGTTGAACTACACTTGTTATGTAATTTTTTTGTAGAAATATTTGTAGAAAAAGTGTAGAACACATGAAATATAAACAAACATCAACTGATATAACAGAGCAAACTTGCAATTGTGTACGAATTAGATATACTGCATTCCAAATCGAAATCACACACTGTTATACATAGAGGTTACATTCCCAAGCTTTTATTTTCCTTTTCCGTCTCCATGTATATTCGAACTCCCATATCGTTCTGAATTTTCCTTGGAGGACAATGTTCGTTGACAATGTATTTGATTTCGATGATTTTTCCAGATATATCGATCATTAGATGCTCTACGATTGCAAAATTCAAATGACTATAATTTGAATCATCGCTGACTACAATTCCGTCAACATTAAAATCTTTGTATCTCCCAAAGCTATCCCAATTACCATTTAGCTGAAGCATAATAGTTATTTTCGATATTATTTCGTACGAAATTCAATACAGTTGTAGATAATTGCTTTGCTTATGGTTGTGAAACCAGAGTAGACAGAGAAAATCAGAGTATCATCGATGGAAAACTGTGCAAAACAGTTTACTTCCAGGCTTAATTCAATTGCAATGATTGCGTCGCAAAAATCTCGATAGAATCCTATGCTATCCAAAAATCCCGCTTCTAAAAAAGGAATGTTACTGCAAAAAGGATTCTAGTTTAAATAATTGTATATAATTTGTAGACAAAACCTGTTCAGGTCGGGTAATTAAGTAAACATGGATATTTTTTATAATAAAGTTTCATATAGTGTATAGGAATGAAAAAATCCCGAAGAAAATTCCCCGGCCCAAATAGTCTTTCTGAAGATAAATAAATGGGCCTTTAATTGGATTGAGGTTTGACCCAAACTCAAATATAGGTGGAGCAAACAGCCCTAAATAAACTTTTCTTAGGACAAAATGGAGTTAACAACTTCGGAATTGAGTTATGAAGAGGTTACTTTGTCCAATTATTTAATATGGTTGATTTTTTAAAAGGCTAATGAAGTCTTAAGTCTTCACTTGAAGAGGAGCTCTCGAGCTCAATTTATCATCGTCATGTGAGAATTTATGTTTAATCTTTCTACTAGTGTATTGGTCAATTCTCACTACTTCAATTTGCTTTTTGGGTTGAATTTCGCCCAAAGCTCATTATCAGTGCTAGTTGTCAAATTACATTTAAATCAGTTCGTCTCACTATAAATAAATGATTGAATAAGAACGAATATTTAATTGTATATTCATACAGGGGATCACACTCCATGAGTCCAGTTGCTGAACTCAAAATGAAAAATCAACTTTCCTTTCTAAAATGTCAATTAAAGCAGATTATAATATGTCAAAAAGAAATCCGTGATAACCTACTTTTTGTTATAAAACAATAAAAGAAGAAAAAAAGTATTGCAAATAAAAGTATAGAGAGAAAATTCTTATTGATTTGGGATGAATTATAGTGGAATATGACACATCTAATTATAGAGAAAGAGTGACTTCTCCACCAAGTAACAAACCCTAAAATCTCTCTAAAATATAGACATTCGCCATAAATAAAATAATATTTATAACACTCCCCCTTGAATATCTATTGTGATGACCCAAGGGGTCATTTTGTGAAATTAGACTCCGTTCTAAGCTTAATAGCCCTAAAAAGGTTAATTTTAAATACCCTCGATTGCGTCCACATTCCGGGTGTGAAACCGGAAAGTTTTTATGTGAAAATATGAGAAATAATGATTTCTAGAGTTAAAATTTTATTAAAATTGACTTTGGTCAACATTTTGAGTAAACGGACCCGGATCCATGTTCCGATGATTCTGGGAGGTCCGCAGTAAAATATGGGACTCGGACGTATGCCCGAAATTGAATTCCGAGGTCCCAAGCCTTAGAAATCAATTTTTGAATTTTTTTTTTTTGCTGAAATATTAATGAAATAAAGAAAGAAATTTATGTTTGAAACGTTGGTATCGGGCCCGTATTGTGGTTCTGGAGCTCGATACAGGTTTTTTATGATATTTAGGCCTTGCCTGTAAAAATTGGTGAAAAACGGAATTCATTTAACGTGATTCGGACATCCGGTTGATAAATAGTGAACTTTAAGTGTTCTTGAGAACAATAATGAGTTTTGAGGTTTAATTCATAGTTTCACATGTTATTCATGATTTAATCGCACGAGAAAGTCTGTATGACGCTTTTAGACTTGCGTGCATGCTTGGTTTAGTGCCCCGAGGGCTCGGGTGAATTTCAAATAGGTTTGGGTTGTGTTTTGCTCGTTCTTTCTTATGCTTCGACCTCGTTTCTTCAAGCATAAATGATATCATATTGAACAAATGAGCTCTGATTTCTATTTTGAATGAATTATTAGATCCATATCGTAATTACGGACCCCTAGCAAAAAGAATCATCGAATTTGGACATCGTATGAGGATTTTATGGTCATTTTACTAAGGTTGCCAGATTTTTCAGGTTAATTACGAAATTGCCCCTAACAGCGTATTAAAAATTTCACTATTTGGAAATATTAAAACATACATATCTCCTTCATTATAAAGTCAAATTGAATGATTCAAAAGCCTAACTTTACTAGAATTTTACAAGGAATCCATTGGAGACATAAAAATCGAGTTTCGAGATCGTTTTGCATGAGAAACGAGGCAGAATAGCTCGCAGAAAAATATATATAAAACGAGGCAGAATAGCTGGCAGAAAAATATATATAAAACGGGCAGACTTCTTCTTCAAGTTTTCGAACCCCACATCCCTAGGAACGAATTTCTTCACCAAATATCACCATTTAGTCATAGGTAATCAATTCTAAACTTTACTCTTTCAATTACTCATTGTTTTTCATCACTTTTAAATCAAAAACTAAGAATTTTCATGGTAAAACATTGAGGGTTTGGGTAGAATTAGGAAATTTTGTAAAATATCGAATCTTTGCCTCGAATTGAGGTCGGATTTCGAAACTAATTGTATATTTGGGTTCGCGGGTGAATGGTTAAACGTAATTTGGTCCGAACCACGAGTTTAGACCAAGGAGCCCGGGGTCGTGTTTTTACTTTTTTGAGAAAACTTAGGAAAAATTATAATTTTCAGTAAAGTTAGTTCCTTTAGCATTAATTAATGATATTAAGTTAATTATGGTTAGATTCGAGTGTATTGGAGGTGAATTCAAAGGGAAAAGCTATAATTGAGCAGTGAGTGGCCTGCGAATTTGAGGTAAGTGCTTGGTCTAACTTTGACTTGACGGAATAGGAGTCCCCACTTGTTTGCTATGTGAAATTCATGTGTGTGGTGTATAGGTGAGGTGACGAGTATCTATGCACCACCAAATGGTCCGTTAAACATGATCTCTTCCCCATTCCCAAGTTAATTGATTCCTGACTTAATTGTTCTATGTTTATTATTGTTTCTATGATTACTTGGCCTTATTCCGTTGTTGTTAAATGTTGTTGTGGTTATTTTGGAAAGAGTGTTGGTTGTTTATTTGGTTCCCTTGTAGTACTAAACGGTTGAGTAATTTGGCATTGTTTCTACGAGGCACATATATATATTTATGTCCCTGTTGCTTTCATTTTTGATAATATTGAGGAAGTTATGAGAATTGCAGTTTAACTGTCTTAGGACTGTTGAGGTTTACGTGGCTATTTGATTTCAATCGATTATTGCCAATTTTTGTTGCAAGTGTGTTAAAAGTGTTTGTTGTTCTCTTTATTTTATCATAGTACATAAAGATTGAGCTGGGTTGACAGCGTTACGGTGTTTACATATACTCTGATTTGTTTTATTGTAAAATGATATCGGTCGAGCTATACAGTTTTCTATTTGCAATTGTTAAAATAAAGATGTTGTGAAAGGTTTGGCCTGAACTGTGAAAGTTTTTGATGAATAAACAAAATTGATTATGATAAGGGGGCTATGATAATGGGGCTGTGATAAAGGGGTTGTGATAAGGGTTGATAATTGATTGTGATACGGGTGAACAAATTGATTGTGAATAAGTGGGATCGGGTTGCACGCCGCAACAAGACAATGATATAGGAGAATATGCATGTTTTACTGTTCATAAAATAAAGGTTGGAACACTCATTGTTTTTATTGTCATTATTTCATATTCTGCTTTTACTGTTATTTAAAGTGAAACTTGTTCTGTTGACAATTTTTGAGACATAAATATTGTGAAAGGGTTTGGCTTGAATTGTGAAATTATGAATAAATTGATATGATATGTCTGGTGGGGGTGGGTTGCACGCCACAACAAGGAGTGATAAGGTGGACAGGTGGGATCGGGTTGTACGCCGCAACAGGAGTAATAAGGGTGATATATTTAGGGAGGAGTAATAAGGGTAGACAGGTGGGAGAGGGTTGCACGCCGCAACAAGGAGCGATAAGGAAGGACATTTATATTTTTACTGATTTTCAAAGAAAAACAAAAATTTAAAAACTTACTATTTTATATTACTATTTTTCATATTTTGGCACTACTTTTATTTAAAGTTAAAGTTTGGAAACTTGGAAATTATTTGAGAGTTGGTTATAGCTGAGGCCTGGAAAAGGAGGCTGAGTTATTTCATTGTTGTTGTAGTACTTAATTATTTGTTTAGATTCCTTCTTGCTTTATATTTATTGTCTCAGTTATATTTTTCTTGTTAGTGTAGAATTGTTTTATTGTGTCATTGTCATATGTTATATGTTGTTAATGCCCCGCCATAGCCTCGTCACTACTTCGTTGAGGTTAGGCTCAGCACTTACTCAGTACATGGGGTCAGTTGTACTGATACTACACTCTGCACTCTTTTGTGCAGATCCAGGTACTAGCCAGCAATAGAGATTTTTAGAGCAGCCATCTATTTATTCGGAGATACAAGGTATATCTGCTGGCGTTCGCAGATCCCGAGAGTCTTCTCCTATTTTTATAAAATTGTTTTAGTATATTCAGAACAGTTACACTATTTCTTTTAGCCCAGTGTTTGTAGTATTCTTTAGTAGTTCGTGAATTGTGACACCAGACTCTAGGGTAGTTCTAGATCTATGATATGATTAGTTCGTGGTTCGTTTTTATTCAATTTTTTATTATTTTATCTTTGGAAATCATTTAAATTAAGTTTTCTTTAAATTTATTTATTGATGCTTAAGAAAATAATCAAAGGAAATTAGCTACTCGAATTCTAATATTGGCTTGTGTAGCAAGTGTGGTGTTAGGCGCCATCATGATCCATAAGGTTGGGAATTTGGGTCGTGACAAGTTGGTATCAGAGCACTAGGTTGCCTAGGTCTCACAATTCACGAACAAACTTGGTAGATTCTGAAGGATCGGTATAGAGACGTCTGTACTTATATCTCAGAGGCTATGAAGTTAGGAACAATTTCACTTCTATATCGTGCGAATTTATTCTACCATTGATGATTGAACTTGCCTATTCTTGTCCTCTCATAAATCTCGACAACACGCAAAGCATCTACAACCGGACAAGAGGTGAAGCCCCAATGACAGCTACGATTAGGGGAAGAGACAGAAGCGGAGCTCAGTCTAAAGCTCGAACATCAACACCTATTGTAAAGTCTCAAATGGATCTGGACGCAGAGGTTCTAGCTCAGGCGGTACATGTTGGACTAGTCCATATCCCAGAAGGATTTATAGCTACTCCAGTATGGCATAACAAGGGAATAGTTGAAAGCAACGAAGTTGATTTATATCAGTTGTGAAGTTTATCATTGTGAATTATCATACATTGTTACCTATGGCTTCGTGCCAAGTGGGGAAGTCCACTGTCAAGGAATAGACTGCAGGGTCATGTGTTATATCGATTTTGGCCTGGAATGTATAAGGCCTGAGATTTTGCAAGAGATAAGCTAGGACTTGCGATATGTATGACACCTTAATAACCCTATACCTCAGTACCAAAGGAGTTATATAACAAACTTTAAATCTACAGAAGTTTTACTCAGCGTGGGAGTCACGGTTGCGGATTTTGGGGGTGCTCCAGAGGGAGTACAGTGGTTGACAAACTTCTAGACTATATGGTTCATGCCAAGGTGTATCTGTATAGAGCTATACTTTTGTGATCATTGTGCATCAATAGATATGAGAGTTACCCCAAAAGAATGATGAAAAAGTATATGAATAAAGGGGGTAGCTCAGCAGTGTTGAGTTAACATAGTAAAAGAAGAAATTGGCCGCCTATGTTTGTGACAAGCCTACGAAGAGGATGACCATCCAATGCAGCATCAATTACTTGACTCAGTTCTCATAAATTCTTTTGAAAGATTTGCTTCTCGGACTCTCCATAATACGTGGCGTATAAGGTTTGAACGGTTGCGTCAGGTCATATGACGGTGTCAGGATATGCCATCAGGTTTGATAAATTAGCTTGTCATACTCCTACTTCAGTTCATATAGCCAGAGGGCGAGTCCCCAGACTAATTAAAGGACTCAATTATGATTGTAAAATTTTTTGCGACTTAGGGCAAGATAATACTTTATTTCGGCTAGTGGTAGGAACTGTTCTAGATTTGGGAGAGTCATAATTCATCAGTGCACTCAGGCTACGTGCCCCATTGCAGTTACAACTCAACTACATGACCGGCTATGGAAAAAGGGGTCGGAATTTCGAAAGTGGAGGTTAGATTCCTAGAGGTGGAGACTCAGCTTGATGATATATTTTCCATGGTATGTCTTAGGTCGTTACATTAAATGGTGTCATTACAAGAACAATCTCTAATTAGTATAAAGTGATGATTTTCTGAACTTAATAAAGTTATGCATAACTAATAAAATTCTTCTAATATGCTCTACTCTCGGGTGAGCTTCGTAACTCCAAAATATACTTATGTGAATACTTGTATTGAGAGATTATATGGAGATAGATGCGTCTATCATTACATGTTGTAATTTTATTTAACAGAAAATATTTAAAGGAAGGAAATGGAATATTTCGATTGGCACGATACGCATGTTGCTTGTGATTCAGAATTGAGGACGAGATCCTCACATTTTAATATGATTTGAGATGTTTAAATCAGGCTAAGAGCCGCGGTGGAAGTTATGTAAGGACGAGGTCCTGGTGACGAAAATTCTTGTGTTTAAATTCTCTCTTGTGAATTAAAATTTTGTTATAGTACCAGTAGGGAGTCATGCATGTTAGGCTGATTCAACAATTTATGTATAAAAAATAATGATAATAATCTTAATAAATGAATAAATAATAATAAAATTAATACTAATAATAATTAAATAAATAAATAAATTAATTAATTAATTAATTAAATGTGCATAGCTTACCAAAACCGTGTTATAATTATTGAGCTTTGACCTATATGTGCCGCCCGTGTAGCGTTAAATGAGACACGTTATGTCGGGTATATAATTATGGGGTCTTCATGAATCACATCTCGTTATCAGTATTGTGAAGGTCTTGAAGGAGATTATTGCTAATGTGAAGTTATTTGATAATTCTATAATTGGCTATGAACAACCAATAAGAAAATAGAGGCTGTGAGTATGAGCAGCCTTGCGTATATTCTAGTTGGTGAAAGACCGTTAGCTTCAGACATTCAGACGTTGGCTAATCAATTCGTGAGGTTGGATATTTCTCCCAGCAGTGTTCTAGCTTTTATAGTCGCTCGGTTTTCCATATTTGAGCGTATTCGGGAGCGACAGGATGATGACCCATATTTGGCGGCCCTTAGGGACACAGTTTGGCACGGTGATGCCAAGCAGGTTACAATTGGAGATGATGGTGTTTTGAGGATGCAGGGTCGGTTATGTTTTCCATTTCAGGTAATTTTCTATGTTCGTTCGAGGACGAACGTTTGCTTTAGAGGTGGAGATTGTGATGATCCAAGGGGTCATTCTGTGAAATTAGACTCCGTTCTAGGATTAATAGCCTTAAAAGGTTAATTTTAAATACCTCAATTTGCGTGCGCAGTCCGGGCGTGAAATCGGAAAGATTTTATGTCAAAATATGAGAAATAATAATTTCTAGAGTTAAAATTTTATTAAAATTTACTTTGGTCAACATTTTGAGTAAAGGGACCCGGATCCGTGTTCCGACAATCCCGGGAGGTCCACAGTAAAATATGGGACTCGGGCTTATGCCCGAAAATAAATTCCGAGGTCCCAAGCCTTAGAAATCAATTTTTGAAAGAAATTATTTTGCTGAAATATTAACGAAATAAAGAAAGGAATTTATGTTTGAAACCGTTGGTATCGGGCACGTATTGTGGTTCTGGATCTCGATATAGGTTTGATATGATATTTAGGCCTTTCCTGTGAAATTTGGTGAAAAACGGAGTTCGTTTGACGTGATTCGGACATCCGGTTGAAAAATAGTAAACTTTAAGTGTTCTTGAGAAAAATAATAAGTTTTGAGGTTTAATTCATAGTTTTACATGTTATTTTCATGATTTGATCGCACGAACAAGTCTGTATGATGCTTTTAGACTTGCGTGCATGTTTGGTTTAGAGCCCCGAGGGCTCGGGTGAGTTTCAAATAGGTTTGGGTTATGTTTTGCTCGTTCTTTCTTATGCTTCGACCTCGTTTCTTCAAGCATAAATGATATCATATTAAACAAATGAGCTCCGATTTTTATTTTTAATGAAGTATTAGATCTGTATCGTAATTACGGACCTGTAGCAAAAAGAGTCATCGAAGTTGGACATCGTATGAGGGTTTTATGGTCATTTTACTAAGGTTGCCAGATTTTTCAGGTTAATTACGAAATTGCCCCTGATGGCGTATTAAAATCTGCATTATTTGCAAATATTAAAACCTACATATCTCCTTCATTATAATGTCAGATTGAGTGATTCAAAAGCCTAACTTGACTAGAATTTCAAGAATCCACTGGAGACATAAAATCAAGTTTCGGGATCGTGTAGAACAAGAAACGAGGCAAAACAGCTGGCAGAAAAATATATATATAAAACGGGCAGACTTCTTCTTCTTTAAATTTTCAAACCCCACAGCCCTAGGAACAAATTTCTTCACCAAATATCACCCCCAAGTCATAGGTAATCAATTCTAAACTTTACTATTTCAATTACTCATTGTTTTTCATCACTTTTAAATCAAAAACTAAGAATTTTCATGGTAAAAATTGAGGGTTTGGGTAGAATTAGGGAATTTTGTAAAAAATCGAATCTTTACCTCGAATTGAGGTCGGATTTCGAAACTAATTGTATATTTGGGTTTGCGAGTGAATGGTTGAACGTAATTTGGTCCAAACCACGATTTTAGACAAAGCGGGCCCGGGTCGGATTATTATTATTTTTGAAAAAACATAGGAAAAATTATAATTTTCAGTAAAGTTAGTTCCTTTAATATTAATTAATAATATTAAGTTAATTACGGTTAGATTCGAGTGTACTGGAGGTGAATCAAAGGGAAAAGCTACAATTAAGCATTGAGTGACCTGCGAATTTGAGGTAAGTGTTTGGTCTAACTTTGACTTGAGGGAATAGGAGTCCCCACTTGTTTACTATGTGAAATACATGTGTGTGGTGTATAGGTGTGGTGACGAGTATCTATGCACCACCAAATGGTCTGTTAAACATGATCTCTTCCCCGTTCCCAAGTTAATTGATTCCTGGCTTAATTGTTCTATGTTTATTATTATTTCTACGATTACTTGGCTTTATTCCGTTGTTGTTAAATATTGTTGTGGTTATTTTGGAAAGAGTATTGGTTGTTTATTTGGTTCCCTTGTAGTACAAAATGGTTGAGTAGTTTGGCATTGTTTCTACGAGGCACATATATATTTATGTTCCTATTGCTTTCATTTTTGATAATATTGAGGAAGTTATGAGAATTGCAGTTTAACTGTCTTAGGACTGTTGAGGTTTACGTGGCTATTTGATTTCAATCGATTATTGCCAATAGTTGTTGCAAGTGTGTTANTCGATTATTGCCAATTGTTGTTGCAAGTGTTTTAAAAGTGTTGGTTGTCTCTTGATTCTATCAGTACATAAAGATTGAGCTGGGTTGACAGCGTTACGGTGTTTACATATATTCTGGTTGGTTTTCTTGTAAAATGATATTGGTCGAAGCTTACGAGCTATATTGTTTTCTGTTTGCAATTGTTGAAATAAAGGTGTTGTGAAAGGCTTGGCCTGAACTGTGAAAGTTTTTTATGAATAAACAAAATTGATTGTGATAAGGGGTTGTGAGAAAGGGGTTGTGATAGGGGTGGATAATTGATTGTGATACGGGTGAAGAAATTGATTGTGATATTGTGATTAGGTGGGATCCGGTTGCACGCCGCAACAAGACAATGATAAGAGAGAATATGCATGTTCTACTGTTCATAAAATAAAGGTTGGAACACTCATTATTTTATTGTCATTATTTCATTTTCTGCTTTTATTGTTATTTAAACTGAAACTTGTTCTGTTTACAATTGTCGAGACCTAAATATTGTGAAAGGCATTGACTTGAATTTTGAAATTATGAATAAATTGATATGATATGTCTGGTGGGAGCGGGTTACACGCTGCAACAAGGAGCGATACGGGTGGACAGGTGGGATCGGGTTGCACGCCGCAACAGGAGTAATAAGGGTGATATATTTAGGGAGGAGCAATGAGGGTGGACAGGTGGGAGCGGGTTGCACGCCGCAACAAGGAGCGATAAGGGAGGACATTTATATTTTTACTCATTTTCAAAGAAAAACAAAGATTTGAAAACTTACTATTTTTCATATTTTGGCACTACTTTTATTTAAAGTTAAAGTTTGGAAACTTGGAAATTATTTGAGAGTTGGTCATACCTGAGGCCTGAAAAAGGCGCCTGAGTTATTTCATTGTTGTTGTAGTATTTAATTGTTTGTTTGATTTCCTTCTTGCTTTATATTTATTGTCTCAATTATATTTTTCTTGTTCGTGTAGAATTGTTTTATTGTGTTATTTTATATATTATCGTTACAGGTTATATGTTGTTTATCCTCCGCCTTAGCCTCGTCACTACTTCGTCGAGGTTAGGCTCGGCACTTACTCAGTACATGGGGTCGGTTGTACTGATACTATATTCTGCACTCTTTTATGCACATCTAGGTACTAGCCAGCAATAGAGATTTTTAGAGCAGTCATCTATTTAATCGGATACACGAGGTATATCTACCGGCGTTCGCAGATCCTGAGAGTCTTCTCCTATTTTTATAAAACTGTTTTAGTATATTCATAACTGTTACACTATTTCTTTCAGCCCAGTGTTTGTAGTATTCTTTAGTAGTTCGTGAATTGTGACACCAGACTCTGGGGTAGTTCTAGATCTATTATATGATTAGTTCGTGGTTCATTTTTATTCAATTATTTATTATTTTATCTTTGGAAATCATTTAAATTAAGTTTACTTTAAATTTATTTATTGATGCTTAAGAAAATAATCAAAGGAATAAGTTTGATTATTCCTTTGATTATTTTCTTAAGCATCAATAAATAAATTTAAAGTAAACTTAATTTAAATGATTTCCAAAGATAAAATAATAAATAATTGAATAAAAATGAATCATGAACTAATCATATAATAGATCTAGAACTACCCCAGAGTCTGGTGTCACAATTCACGAACTACTAAAGAATACTACAAACACTGGGCTGAAAGAAATAGTGTAATTGTTCTGAATATACTAAAACAGTTTTATAAAAATAGGAGAAGACTCTCGGGATCTGCGAACACCGGCAGATATAACTCGTGTCTCCGAATAAGTTGATAGCTGCTCTAAAAATCTCTACTGTTGGCTAGTACCTGGATCTGCACAAAAGAGTGCAGAGTGTAGTATCAGTATAACCGACCCCATGTACTGAGTAAGTGCCGAGCCTAACCTCGACGAAGTAGTGACGAGGCTAAAGCGGGGCATTAACAACATACAACCTGTAACGATAATATATACAATAACATAATAAAATAATTCTACACGAATAAAAAAAATATAACTGAGACAATAAATATAAAGCAAGAAGGAAATCTAAACAAATAATTAAGTACTGCAACAACGATGAAATAACTCAGCCGCCTTTTCCAGGCCTCAGCTATAACTAACTCTCAAATAATTTTCAAGTTTCCAAACTTTAACTTTAAATAAAAGTAGTGCCAAAATATGAAAAATAGTAAGTTTTCAAATCTTTATTTTTCTTTGAAAATCAGTAAAAATATAAATGTCCTCCCTTATCGCTCCTTGTTGCTGCGTGCAACCCGCTCCCACCTGTCCACCCTTATTGCTCCTCCCTAAATATATAACCCTTATTACTCCTGTTGCGGCGTGCAACCCGATCCCCCCGTCCACCCTTATCACTCCTTGTTGCAGCGTGCAACCCGCTCCCACCAGACATATCATATCAATTTATTCATAATATCACAATTCAAGTCAAAGCCTTTCACAATATTTATGTCTCGACAATTGTAAACAGAACAAGTTTCACTTTAAATAACAATAAAAGCAGAATATGAAATAATGACAATAAAACAATGAGTGTTCCAGCCTTTATTTTATGAACAGTAATACATGCATATTCTCCCTTATCATTGTCTTATTGCAGCGTGCAACCCGATCCCACCTATTCACAATATCACAATCAATTTGTTCACCCGTATCACAATCAATTATCCACCCCTATCACAGCCCCTTTATCACAGCCCCCTTATCACAATCAATTTTGTTTATTCATAAAAAACTTTCACAGTTCAGGGCAAGCCTTTCACAACACCTGTATTTTAACAATTGCAACAGAAAACAGTATAGCTCGTAAGCTTCAACCAATATCATTTTACAATTAAACCAATCAGAATATATGTAAACACCGTAACGCTATCAACCCAGCTCAATCTTTATGTACTATGATAGAATCAAGAGAAAAACCAACACTTTTAACACACTTGCAACAACAATTGGCAATAATCAATTGAAATCAAATAGCCAAGTAAACCTCAACAGTCCTAAGACAGTTAAACTGCAATTCTCATAACTTACTCAATATTATCAAAAAATGAAAGCAACAGGAATATAAATATATATATGTGCCTCGTAGAAACAATGTCAAACTACTCAACCGTTTTGTACCACAAGGGAACCAAATAAAAAACCAATAATCTTTCCAAAATAACCACAACAATATTTAACAACAACGTAATAAGGCCAAGTAATCGTAGAAACAATAATGGACATAGAACAACTAAGCCAGGAATCAATTAACTTGGGAACGGGGAAGGGATCATATTTAACGGACCATTTGGTGGTGCATAGATACTCGTCACCTCACCTATACACCACACACATGCATTTAACATAGCAAACAAGTGGGGACTCATATTCCCTCAAGTCAAAGTTAGACCAAACACTTACCTCAAATTCGCAGGCCACTCACTGCTGAATTATAGGCTTTCCCTTTGAATTTACCTCCAATACACTCGAATCTAACCATAATTAACTAAATATCATTAATTAAGGCTAAAGGAACTAATTTTACTAAAAATTATAATTTTTCCTAAGTTTTCTCAAAAAAAGTAAAAATCCGACCCTGGGCCGCTTGGTCTAAACTCGGAGTTCATACCAAATTATGTTTACCCATTCACCCACGAACCCAAATATACAATTAGTTTTGAAATTCGACCTCAATTCGAGGTAAAGATTTGATTTTTACAAAATTCTCTAATTATACCCAAACCCTCAATTTTTACCATGAAAATTCTTAGTTTTTGATTTAAAAGTGATGAAAAATAATGAGTAATTGAAAGAGTAAAATTTAGAATTGATTACCTATGACTTGGGGATGATATTTGGTGAAGAAATTCGTTCCTAGGATTGTGGGGTTCGAAAATTTGAAGAATAAGAAGTCTGTCTGTTTTATATATATTTTTCTGCCAGCTATTCTGCCTCGTTTCTTGTACCAAACGATCCCGAAACTCGACTTTTATGTCTCCAATGGATTCCTTGTGAAATTATAGTCAAGTTAGGCTTTTGAATCACTCAATTTAACTTTATAATGAAGGAAATATGTAGGTTTTAATATTTGCAAATAGTGTAGATTTTTAATACGCCGTCAGTGGCAATTTCGTAATTAACCTGAAAAATCTGGCAGCCTTAGTAGAATGACCATAAAATCCTCATTCGATGTCCAAATTCGATGATTCTTTTTGCTACGGGTCCGTAATTATGATACGGATCTAATAATTTATTTAAAATAGAAATTAGAGCTCATTTGCTTAATAAGATATCATTTATGCTTGAAGAAACGACGTCGAAGCATAAGAAAGAACGAGCGCAACACAATCCAAACCTATTTGAAACTCACCCGAGCCCTCGAGGCTCTAAAACAAATATGCACGCAAGTCTAAAAGCATCATACGGACTTGGTCGTGCGATCAAATCATGAAAATAACATGTAAAACTATGAATTAAACCTCAAAACTCATTATTTTTCTCAAGAACACTTAAAGTTCACTATTTATCAACTGGATGTCCGAATCACGTCAAAAGAATTCTGTTTTTCACCATATTTCACAGTCAAGGCCTAAATATCATAATAAACCTGTATCGAGCTCCAGAACTACAATACAGGCCCGATACCAATGGTTTCAAATATAAATTCCTTTCTTTATTTCACTAATATTTCAGCAAAACAATTTCTTTCAAAAATTGATTTCTAAGGCTTGGGACCTCGGAATTCATTTTCAGGCATACGCCCGAGTCCAATATCTTACTTCGGACCTCCCGAGATCGTCGGAACACAGATCCAAGTCCGTTTACTCAAAATATTGACCAAAGTCAATTTTAATAAAATTTTAACTCTAGAAATTACTATGTCATATTTTCACATAAAAGCTTTTCGGTTTCACGCCCGGACTGCGCACGCAAATTGATTTATTTAACCTTTTTAGGGCTATTATGCCTAGAACGGAGTCTAGTTTCATAGAATGACTCCTTGGGTCATCACACCTCATCTATTCAGACTTTACTTCCAAACTTCCTACCCTTGTTTCTTAGAAATTTCTCTATTTTCTAGCACCCAAACTCTAATTTCTTGAGATCCTTTTGTGAAGAATCTTGTTTGTCTCCACCCTAGATCACTAAGCATACTGATCTAATTTCCTCTTCTTCTTTTTTCCTCCATCTTTAAAAGAAATGGAAAAAACTTCAAAAACAATTCTCCAAAAAGAAACTACTTCTACATCTCGGTCGGTCGGCGAGACTCCTCTTAGTACGTTCATCCCTGGCGGGTGCTCGGTGACCGCCGATTTTAACATTGAAAAACCTTCACCTGTACCAGGCCGGGGTGAGAAGGTCTCGAGATACATCTGCTCGAACACCGAAGAAATTCTCCCGACAGTAAAAAAGGACTACAACTGGATTGGAAAAGACGTGGTGCTTCCCGGGCCCGAAGAAGATATCACTATCCACGTAGAGGGATACTTAAGTGTCTATACTTATCCCTTTATGCTTGTTTCGTTGGACCCGGTAATCACTCTATTTTGTAAAGGTACGAGGTGTGCTTCGGTCAGATCCATCCCTCATTCTGGAGGATTGTCATTCTTCTTCCGTTCTTCGTGAGCAAGATTGACGGACGCCCATTCACCGTCGACCATCTGATGAGCCTGTACAATCCCCGACTTTTCCAGGAGGGACTGATTAAACTTGCACTCCTGGCTAGTAAAGCCCCGTTCTCGAGCATAGATGAGGATCAGGATCGAGGTTGGCTAGGCCGATTTGTCCGAGCGAGGACCTCGGACCTGATCCCAGTCAAGTACATGTCGTTCCCGTAGATGTGGAACACAAAACATAAGTAAAGTTTCACTTTTCCCATAAATTTATTTTTTACTCTCTTTTTCTTCTTTCTCATCGATGTTTGGTGGAGATGCAGCTATTGGTCGGGTCCCGGATGTATTTCCTCGACTCAATGAGTGGGTCAAGGGCATTGTGTCACAAAAATCGTACTTCGAGTGCGCATGGAACGAACTTTCAGAGGGCCGGTGGGAGGCCCGTTCTCACGGTGAAATTCCTTTCTTGAGTGGGAAACCCTTGGGTTTTTTCGTTGCTGCTGAGCCCTTACTCATTTATTTTTTCTTTATAGATCTTTTGAAGAATTTTGCAATAAGGCCTCCATCCGACAATGAGGATAGCCCCGCCGAGCCTCTTGCTCCGAGACAGGGTGAGGAGAAGAAGAGAAAAAGTGCTCCGAGCTCTCCGAACTCGGAGAAGAAAAAATCGAGAAGGAGGCTGGTGTGAAAATCCAAAGAAAATACTAGCACGCGAGAGCTCCCATCTGACTCACTCCATCGACGAAGGGATGAGTCCGAAGAAGAAGAAGAAGAAGAAGAAGAAGAAGAAGAAGAATCTTCCAACCTGGTGGCCCGCGTGCAAGGCGACACTGAACTGCACCAAATCAGGGGGCCGATGAAGAGGCAGTGGTCGAGGCCTCGGAACCATAGATGGACGAGGACGATTTGTCCTAAGTTAGGGAGGCCGATAAAGAGATCGCGGCCGGTGATTCTAGGGCAGAGGACAATGCCCCGAAGGACGTACTTGGAGTGCTAGATCTCTCTGAGTCGCCTTCGTTTACTGACTCCGTGATCAACGAGGCCCAGACACTGAAAGGATTCCCCAACGAGGGGACCCAAGGGGTGGCAGACCCTTTTCACAACTTTTTTGATGGTTTAAACTATACTGCCTTGGAGGACGTCACCGGGTTGGGAGACTTACCGGTACCAAGGAAGAGTCTGTCTTCGGGAACTAATGGGCCTTATTCAAGTTTGAAACTAGTCAATCGGTTCCCAACTCAGAGTGCGGATCCTAACAGGAAGCAGTTGATTATTATGTCTATTCTGGAGGATGCCCGGGTCCTCTTTGCCCTTGTGGGGGTTGCAAGTTATCTTCGGTGCCTGGTGACCGAAGAGGATCAAGATAAGATGAACGAGGTGGACTCTCTTTGCCTACTCAACGAAGACCAACATGCATTAAACCGGGTAACTTTGAATGCCTCCTGATGACTTCTATTATGTACTTAGATTAAGTCGTAAATAATCGTAACACTTTTTCGTTGTGTTTGAAGGCCTCATTTCTTCATCAAGAGACTTTTCTCCGATATCAGAAAGAGTTAACTCAACATGAGGCTGGGACTCGAGGGCTAACTGAGAAGAGGGATGCTTACAAACTTCTCAGTGAGCAACGTGATGGGGAGATCAAGAAACTCCAAGCTGAGCTAGAGGCAGCTCGGAAGGAGAATTCCGACCTAGTCGAGCAGGTAAGAAAAGTATTTGAGATTAGTGAAAATGAGTTAGATACGTGGCTAATGGTCTGAACATGTATGTCCAACCGAAGCTTTACCATATCAGACAATTTCGGGCAGAGGTGGATGCAGTAAAGGCCGAGGCCGAAGAATGGAAAAAGAACATAGACCGCTTGCCTCAGAAAAAGAGATTACCCGGGCACAACTAGCTTCGACTGAGGTCTAGATTTGAGCTGTAAAGGAAAAGTCCTTGGTGGAGGCCAAAAGGATCGAGAAGCTCTAGCCCCAGCTGAATTCGGCCGCCTCGAATCGAGAGACTCTGGCCAAAGATCTTGAAATGGCCAAGTCGGAGACTAAAATAGTTAAAGTTGATGCCGACGAGATGGTGGCCGTTTATAATGCCGATGCTGAGGCAGCTCAGGTTCGAGAAAAGGACATCATTGAGCACGCAAAGCGGCAATATCTAAAGGAGGTCCTTGAGGAAATTCATGCTCGGGGTTTCGACTTATCGACTAAGATAGAGAGTGCTAAAGAGATAGAAAACGAGGCCAGAGAATTGACCTATCCCGAAGACAACGAGGAGTCTGAATATTTGGGTGAGTCCGAGGTTGGAGGAGACCCTGAAGGTGATGATGCTTCCCTTGACGAAGACCACTTAGGCCCCTTTTCAGATGTTTTTGTTTTTTGTATTACCCTTTTGTTGAGGCCGTTTAGCCTTTGTAAAAATTTGCATCGGGGTTTCTTGGCCCTTGTAAAAAGAATTTTTGATATATATAAGGCTTTTTTCCTTCAACACACTACATGAAATCTATCTTTTAGTGGCAATATTTAGTGGTGACTTTATTTATTGCTACAAATATTAAATTTATTGTGGCGACTCTAAAAGTCGCTACGAAAGATAAATTTTTAGTAGCGACTTACTTATGTCGCCTCTAATATGTGACACTAAATCCTGAATTTTTAGTTCCCGCTATTAACACAAATTTTGCTCCAATATTTTAGGAGAAACTTAAAAAATATCGCCCCTGTAGGTCTTTTGGAGCGACTAGGTCTCTACTATAATTAAAAAAAACCACTTAACATTAATTAAATAAAAAGAAGCAAAGAAAGAAAACAAAAAGACTAGTTTACACTTTACAGAGAAGAAATATATGTATACTTATGCAGCTTCATCCTCTCAATATCTCTTAACAAAAAGGGTTTTCTCCCATTCTTATTAAAAATTATCCCTCCAATTCCCTCAAATCTCTTGAATCTATCCTTAAATCTCAAATGTAATCCGATATCCAAAGCCCTAATCAGAAATAATATTCTCAAATTAGGTATGTGTTTGAATCCTATAAATAATTCTGAGTTTTTCTGATATGAGCTTTCAATTTAGGAGAAAGGTAAGTTTTTCACTTAATTTTCTTTTGTTTCTGATTTTTGGGGCTTTCATTTAAGGTGATTTGATATATGGGTTTTGTTTTTTATGCAATTTAAGGTGAATCTCCAAATGCAAAAACTGCTTTTACAACTATGTTTTTAGGTACGTGCAGCTAGCGAGAATGATTATTTCTTCTATTTCACCTTTAGTTTCTCTAACTCATTTGAAAATATGCAGGAATCAGAAGTAAGTTTTCTTGAATAGGCATCGTCTAAAGCCCTTTCTCAGTATCGACGATACTGCTCTTTCGTTGGGTAAGTTAAAAACTTCTTTCTGAAATTTTAGACCTTTTGATGATTGCATGTTTGGTATTCCACTCAAAACCGTGAAATGTGATGTTAGGTGTTATGGGTCTTCATTTTTCTTGATATTTTTTATGGAACCCGAAATTTTCGTAAATTTTTTCCCAATAATATTTTGTGTAGTGCGAGTGAAGGTTATTTGAGCTTGTGTTGATATAGTAATTAACAAGAGTCTTCATTCCGTTCATTGCAATTAAATTTATTTTTCGTTTTGTTCTTTTTGTTTTTGTTTTTTGTGGGTTGTACTATCATATTAAATTTCTCACTTCTAGGACGATAAAGTGAAGTTGCAGCTAAAATTAACAAAGCTGAAGGATACAACATGTGTAGTCTTTGGACTTATTCTTTTTTCCTTTGGTTTTTGTTTTGAGGAAAACTCATATGATGAAAGGATGAACTATATCGACTTTCGCAGTGCTGCCAACACGATATTTATAATCTTGACGCTCTAAGTTACAAAAGTCTGGTAGTAAGATACTTTTACTAAACATATTTTCATGGTCCAGACTTTCAGGTGATTTTAGATTTCTGCTCACAGTAAACTATAACGTTTCCTCCCATTTTTTTCTTTTCTTTAAGATTAGAGATAAGAGTAAATTATTCTTTGTCACGACCCAAATTCTCAACTTTAGGGATCGTGATGGCGCCTAACACCACACTTGCTAGGCAAGCCAATGTTAGAGTTCGATTAGCTATTTTCCTTTGATTATCCATTTAAACATAATAAAATAAATTTAAAGTAAACTTAATCTAATGGTTTCCAAAGAATAACTCCAAATATAAAATAATAAACAAACAAATAAACCGAGCCACAAACTAATTATCTAAATAACTCTAAGACTACCCCAGGTTCTGGTGTCACAATTCACGAACTGCTAAAGAATACTACAATTAATGGGCTGAAATAAATAATATAACTGTTTTAGGAAAATAATAAAATAGTCTCCACGAACTAGGAAAAGACTCTCGGGATCTGCGAACACCAGCAGATATACCTCGTGTCTCCGGATAATAGATAGTTGCCCCTAAAATCTCTACTGCTGGCCGGTACCTGGATCTGCACAAAAGAGTGCAGAGTGTAGTATCAATACAACCGACCCCATATATTGAGTAAGTGTCGAGCCTAACCCCGACGAAGTAGTGACGAGGCTAAGGCAGGGTAATTATAACTTAACTTGCGATAATATATGTATATAATAAAGTAATAAAAAAGTCTACGCAAACTAGAAATTATAACTACAACAATGAATAAATAAAATAACCCAGTCGCCTATTGCAGGCCTCAGCTGTCACCAAAATTTCACACAAATTTCCAAGTTTCCAAACTTTAATTTAAAATAACCAAATGTGCAAGATATGGGAAAACGGTAGGATAAAACAATAAACTTCCAAATCTCTGAAATAAAAATCAGTAAAGCATAAATATCCCCCCTTATCACTGTCATATATTTATATTTTCCCTGTCCACCCTTATCACATCCATATATATTTCCCCTGTCCACCCTTATCACAGTCATATATATTTATTTTCCCTGTTGTGGAACCTCAGATCGAGATTAATGAGGGGGTTCCAGCTCAGACCCTTCCAGCGGGACCATCTCAGGTCCCAGAGGGGTTTATTGCTACCCCGGTTCTTCAGGATGCTTTGGTCCGTTTAGTGGGCCTTATGGAGAGTGTGGCCCAGACTAGAACATTCCCTGTTGCAGCAGCCGTATCTCAGGATGGAGGAGGGGTCCAGACTCCTGCTACCCACACTCCGGTTAAAACTACTCCTCAGGTTCAGACCCTAGTAGCCAATCCAGTTAGGGTGATTCAGCCAGTTGCAGCAGTGCCGCCCGTTAATGGAGTAGCTATGTTTGCTGATGCTTTGTGAAGGTTGGACCTGTTCACCAAGTTGTTTACTACTACTTATAGCGGTGCATATTCAGAGGATCCCCAGGACTATTTGGATAGCTGCCACGAGGTTCTACGGAACATGGGGATAGTGAAGACCAATGGGGTCGACTTCGCTACTTTTCGTTTGTCAGGTCCCGCCAAGACCTGGTGGAGAGATTATTTTTTGGCTAGACCAGCTAGGTTACCGCCTTTGACTTGGGCCTGGTTCTCCGATTTGTTCTGGAGAAGTATCCCCCTATTACTCAGAGAGAGGATTATAGGAGGCAGTTTGAGCGTCTCCAGCAGGGTTCTATGACCGTCACTCAGTATGATTCTTCCCACCGATCGAGAGAGGGTAAGACGGTTTATTGAGGGCCTTGCTCAGCCCATCAGGTTGCAGATGGCCAATGAAACAAGGACCGAGATTTCTTTTCAAGACGCAGCTAATGTGGCTAGGAGGGTTGAGTCGGTTCTCAGGATGGGAGGTCAGGGGTCTAACAAGAGACCTCGCCATTTTGGTGGTTTCAGTGGTGCATCATCTAGAGGCGGGACTTCATTTTGAAGAGGCCATTCTTTCGGGCCATTTCATTCAGCACTACAGGCTTCACATGGTACTTCGGGTGGTCGTGGTTCTTATCTGCCTTGTCCTGCTCAGCCAGTCTACGGTGCTCCTTCAGCTCCTATTAGAGCACCTCCTCTGCAGAGTTTTCATCGTGGCCAGCCGGCTCGTTCGGGTCAGCATACTTATCAGGAGGGATGTTTCGAGTGTTGTGAATTTGGGCATGTCCGGAGGACTTATCCGAAATATGCAATCAGTTTCAGCATCAGGGTTCTCGTGCCATAGTTCCGGCACCAGCTCTAGTACCACCTGCCCAGCCAGCAAGGGTAAAGGGTCAAGTAGCTAGAGGTGGAGGTCAGCCAGCTAGAGGTGGAGGTCCTCCCAGAGGTGTGGTTCAAGGTGGCGGGGCCTAGCCCCGACTATATGCATTTCCAGTCAGGCTTAAGGAGGAGTCCTCCGATACTATTGAGGCAGCTACTTGGGAGTCCGAGTCGGACATGCAGAGTAAATATCCACACTTGTTTGCAAATTCAGGTAATCTTCTATGTCCGTTCGAGGATGAACGTTTGTTTTAGAGGTGGAGATTGTGATGACCCAAGGGGTCATTTTATGAATTTAGACTCCGTTCTAGGCTTATTATCCATAAAAAGATTCATTTTAACTACCTCGATTTATGTGCACATCCAGACGTGAAACCGAAAAGCTTTTATGTCAAAATATAAGAAATAATAATTTTTAGAATTAAAAATTTGATTATAGTTGACTTTGGTCAACATTTTGGGTAAACGGATCCGGATCTGTGTTCCGACAATCGCGGGAGGTCCGCAATAAAATATGGGACTTGGGCGTATGCCCGGAAATAAATTCCGAGGTCCCAAGCCTTAGAAATCAATTTTTGAAAGAAATTATTTTGCTGAAATATTAATGAAACAAAGAAAAGAATTAATATTTGAAACCATTGGTATCGGGCCTGTATTTTGGTTCTGGAGCCCGGTACAGATTTTTTATAGTATTTAAATGTTAATTGTGAAATTTGGTGATAAACGGAGGTTATTTGACGTGATTTGGATATCCGGTTGAGAAATAATGAACTTTGAGTGTTCTTGAGAAAAATGATGAGTTTTGAGGTTTAGTTCATAGTTTTACATGTTATTTTCATGATTTGATCGCATGAGAAAGTCCGTATGATGTTTTTAGACTTGCGTGCATTTTTGGTTTATAGCGCCGAGGGATCGGGTGAGTTTCGGATAGGCCACGAGATGTTTTACACTTATGAAAAGTGATGTTTTTGCTGCTACTGGTGCACAGAGAATTAGTGTTATGAGATTGCTCAGGTACTTCCACGATCGCATGGTGTAAATTTCAGGGGGGCCCAACTGTTCTATGCGAACACGGCCACAGGGTTGCTATCGCGAAGGTCCCGTTTTGTGAAGATATGTGAACGCCTTCAACCTCACGCAAACGCACATGGTAACTGGACCTGGGGGAGGGGGGGAACCAGTTGCTCTATGCGAACGCCCCTATTGTGCCGCGATCGCGGTGGCCCATTTCCTAAAGCTATACGAACGCAGGCAGCCCACCAAACGCATAGAAGGCCTGCCCATGTATATAAATTCACTCTTAAACAGGGACAAAACCCTTTTTCTTCATAATTTTTGAACTAACAGCCCTAAGGACGATTTTCTTCATCAAAGTTCATCCCCAAGTTGTTGGTAATAAATTCTAAACTTTACTCCTTCAATTACCCAATGTTTTTCATCACATTTAAATAAAAAAAACTAAGAATTTTCATGGTAAAAATTGAGGGTTTGGGTAGAATTAGGGAATTTTGTAAGAATTGAATCTTTACCTCGAATTGAGGTCGGGTTTCAAAACTAATTATATATCCGGGCTCGTGGGTGAATGGGTAAACATAATTTGGTCCGAATCCCGAGTTTAGACCAAGCGGGCCCGGGGTCCGGTTTTAACTTTTTTTGAGAAAACTTAGGAAAAATTATAATTTTTAGTAAAGTTAGTTCCTTTAGCATTAATTAATGATATTAAGTTAATTATGGTTAGATTTGAGTGTATTGGAGGTAAATTCAAGAGGAAAAGCTATAATTGAATAGTGAGTGGCCTGCGAAATTGAGGTAAGTGCTTGGTTTAACCTTGACTTGAGGGAATAGGAATTTCCAACTTAATTGTTACGTGAAATTGCATGTGTATGGTGTATAGGTGAGGTGAAGAGTATCTATGAACCACCAAATTATCAACTTACATGATCCTTTCCCCGTTTCCCATCAATGCGTTCGCGTGGGCCTACCCGCATTCGCATAGCTTTAGGAACTGGGCCACCACGATCGCGGCCCAATAGGGGCGCTTACATAGAGCAACTGGTTTCCCTCTCCCCCAGGTCCAATTACCCTGTGTGTTCGCGTGGGGTTGAAGGCATTCGTATAGCTTCGCCAAATGGGACCTTCGCGATAGTATCCCTATGGCGGCGTTCGCATAGAACAGTTGGGCCCCCCCTGAATTTACACCATGCGATCGCGGAAGTGCCTAAACAATCGCATAGCACTAATTCTCTGTGCACTAGTAGCAGCAAAAACAACACTTTTCATAAGTGTAAAACATCCTGTAGCCTATCCGAAACTCACCCGAGCCCTCGGGGCTCTAAAGCAAAAATGCACACAAGTCTAAAAACATCATACGGACTTGCTCGTGTGATCAAAATCATGAAAATAACATGTAAAACTATGAATTAAACCTCAAAACTCATCATTTTTCTCAAGAACACTCAAAGTTCATTATTTCTCATCCGGACGTCCAAATCACGTCAAATAATCTCCGTTTATCACCAAATTTCACAGTTAACATTTAAATACTATAACAAATCTTTACCGGGCTGCGAAACCCAAATACGGGCCCGATGCCAATGATTTCAAACATTAATTCTTTCCTTTATTTAATAAATATTTCAGCAAAACAATTTCTTTCAAAAATTGATTTCTATGGCCTGGGACCTCAGAATTCATTTCCGGGCATACGCCCAAGTCCTATATTTTACTGCGGACCTCCCGTGTAACGACCCGACCAGTTGTTTGAGAATTTAAGCTCCGTTCGGTGGCATAAGGTCTTGAACAACTTCACATTGTGTACATCGACCTGCATGCATGGTTGGATTCAGTTACCGGATGATTCAGATTCGAATTGAAAGAAGGACTGTTATTTTGGAAGCTTAAACAGTGAAGTTTTGATCGAAATTTGACTTTTACGTAAACGGCTCTAGAACGAGTTATGGATGATGTCAGCAGCTTCTTATGGTGATTTTGAGCTGAGGAACGCGTCCGTAATGTGTTTTCGAGGTATGTGGTAGATTTAGGCTTGAATTGGCGAAAGTCAGAATTTTGGCGATTTTGGCCGATAAGTGAAATTTTGGTATCGGGCTTAGAATGGTATTCTGGGAGTGGTTGTAGGTCCATAATGTCATTTATTGTCACTAACCAAATATCTCTCCGTTGGGTATCGTGATGGCACCTAGTCTTAAGGACTAGGTAAGCCTAATACTCATGGAATAGCAACATAAATAAACAAAAAATCAAATATTTTTCTGAAATAAAGAATTCCTTGATACAATGCATATTCCCAAAACCCGGTAGTACAAGTCATAAGCTTTATAAGGTTACTACAACTTCTAAATACAACTGTTTAGAAATAAGTAAGAACAGTTGAATAAAAGAAGGAAGGTGACTCTGAAGCCTGCGAACGTAGCAACATGTTTACCTTGAGTCTCGTCGGCAATGACCCGCGTAGCTATTAACAATCAATACCTGGTATGCACAAAAAAAATATGCAGAAGTGTAGTATGAGCACACCACATCTGTGCCCAGTAAGTATCAAGACTAACCTCGGTGAAGTAGTGACGAGGACTAGTCAAGACACCACTGGTCTAATAAATTATACAGACATAAATATAGAAATGACAGAGTATGACATATATCTAATGACTGCACACCATAGTAAATAATAGAACACCTACAATGCGGAAGGAATACAGCAAACACAACGAAACAACATAATAATACACAGGAAGGATAGTAGGAAGTACAAGCCAGAATCGGAAACCACAAAACAATAAAAAGACAAGTAACTCATCACTGCATTAGTTTGTCCACATCAGGCCTTAGCCAATCAAACCCAATAAATTGGTCAAGTCCTTGAGTGAAACTTTTCAACCACAAGTTTATATTGAAAACTTTTAAAATATAATCATTTCAGTGGAAAATTTTCCTTTGAAATATACTTCCTCCAAAGATACATAAATATACTTTACAAAATGAAATTCTCAAACGTAATTCCTTTCCATAAAAGCTTTTCAAATATACCTTTCTACTAAATGTTTTTCAAACATAATTTCCTTCAAATAAAGGCTTTGCAAACATCCCTTTGAAAAATAATAATAACCTTGCAAACATAGTTTCCTTCAAGGTAAATGCCTTCAAACTTTATTTTTCAATAATTGTCTTTCACGCATAGTTTTTCTTCAATAAAAAAACAACTGGGATTCCGTCCCGTAGTTCAGAATTTGTCATGCTGTACAAGGGAATCTCCCGGAATACGTCCGTAGTCCCAAAGTAAATATGCAATGCAGTACAGGGGAAAACTCCCGGAATACGTCCGTAGTCCCAATTTAAATATGCAATACAAGGTAAAAGCTCTCGGAATACGTCCGTAGTCCCAATTTAAATATGCAGTACATGGGGAAAGCTCCCGGAATACGTCCATAGTCCCAATTTAAATATGCAGTACAGGGGAAAACATATGCAGTACAGGGGGAAAGCTCCCGAAATACGTCCGTATTCCGAGAGCTTTCCCCCTGTACTGCATATTTAATTTGGGACTACAGACGTATTCCGGGAGCTTTCCCATGTACTGCATATTTATTTTGGGACTACGGACGTATTTCGGAAGTTTTTCCCCTGTACTGCATATTTATTTTGGGGCTACAGACCTATTCCGGGAGATCCTCTGTATTGTGTGATGAATTCGAAACTACGGTACGGGATCGTGGTAGATTTTATCAAAGGAATTATGTTTGAAAGACAAATATTTGGAAAGTCCAATTTGAAAAAAAAAATTATCCTGAATAAAACTATATTGAAGGACATTCCTTTGGAAAAAGAATATTTGAACAATGTTTATGTTAAACAAAACTATGTTGAAGGATATCCCTTTGGAAAAGAATATTTGGAAAATGTTTATGTTGAAGAAAACTATGTTTAAAGGACACTTTCTTCGGAAAAGTATATTTGAAAAGCTTATATTTGAAGAAAACTATGTCTGAGAGACATCTCTTGGAAAAATTATATTTCAAAAGAATTTCCTTTTAAAAGGGATATTACCTTAAAGCTTTCAATCTAGAAACTTGCAGGTGAAAGTTTACACTCGAAGATTTTGACCATTTTAATGTTATTGTGGCTAAGGTCTGGTGTGGAGACTAATGCAGTGTTGACCTACTACTTGTCCTTATTGTGTTATGATTTTTGGACTTGGGTTGTGTTCCCGTCCATCCTTCTGTGTATTATTATTATGTTCCGTCGTAAATTGTTGTATTTCCTTCTCCAATGCAGTTGTTATGTTGTTAACTATATTGTGTAGTCATTAGATAGGTGTCATACCATGTCATTCCTATATTTATGCATGTTGATTTATTAGACCAGTGGGTGTCTTGACTAGTCCTCGTCACTACTTCACTGAGGTTAGTCTTGATACTTACTGGGCACCGCTGTGATGTGCTCATTCTGCACATTTTTGTGCCGATCCAGGTATTGCTCGTTAGTAGCTATGCGGACTCTTACTGAGGAGACTCAAGGTAACCTGCTGCTGCGTTCGTAGGCTTCGGAGTCAACTTTCTATTCTGTATTTACATTGTTTTCACTTACTCCAAACAGTTGTATTTAGAAGTTGTAGTAAACTCTTTATAGAGCTTATGACTTGTATTACCGGGTTTTGGGAATATGCGTTGTATAAAGGAATTCTTTATTTCAGAAAAAAAATATTTAATTTTTGTTTATTATTGTTGCTATTCCATGAGTATTAGGCTTACCTAGTCCTTAAGACTAGGTGCCATCACGATACCCAATGGAGGGTAATTTGAGTCATGACAAGTTGGTATCAGAGCTCTAGGTTCATAGGTTTTACGAGTCATAAGCGAGTTTAGTGGATTCTTGTGGATGGGTGCAGAGACGTCTGTACTTATCTTTGAGAGGCTACCAAACTATTAGAACAATTCAATTTCTTTCATTCCTATCATGCGAGTTCATTGACCTTGAATTTTGAAATTTGTCATTCTATTCTCTCACAGATGGTGAGGACACGAGCCGCGGTTCCTGATGATGTTACCCCGAGACAGATGTCACTAGGGGCAGAGGTCGAGGTTGACGAAGAGCACGTGCCGCTGTTAAGCCACCTACTAGAGCAGCCTTTGAGGAGCCACCAGCAATTCCAGTTGGGGGGCAGGCAATGGAGGCGCCTGTTGTTACCCCCGAACTTCAGGAGACTTTAGCACAGTTCCTGAGCATGTTTGGTACATTGGCTCAGGCAGGGGTATTTCAGGTTGCACCAGTTACTTCACCGACCGGGGGAGGAGTCCAGACTCTCACCGTTCACACTCCAGAGCAGCGAGTTCACCTAGGTCTGAAGTCCAGGTGTCATAGTGACACAGCCTGTGCTTCCAGTTCAGCTCATGGTCAGAGCAGCACCCTCCGCACTTTGGATATTATTGAGACAAGTGGGGTTGCTTTTACTATGTTGCAGCTTCAGGAAGCGGCTTATTAGTAGTGGCGGGCATGTGAGTTGGGTAGCCCGGCCGAGTCAGCTTCACTTACCTAGAGTCAGTTTTTAGAGAAGTTCTTGAGAGAGTTTTTACCCCAGTCCCTTCGAGATGCATGGCGCACGGAGTTTGAGCAGTTACGCCAGGGCACTATTTTAGTATTAGAGTATGCCATCAGATTCAGTGATTTGGCAAGGCATGCACCTGCCTTAGTCGCTACAGTTAGAGGGCGAGTTCATAGATTCATTGAAGGGCTCAGGCATGATATTCGGTTCAGCATGGCTCGAGAGTTGGAGTCGTATATTTCGTTTCAACAGGTGGTAGGGATCGCTCGCCGGTTAGAGGGCATGTGGGACTGGGAGCGAGAGAACATACGAGATCAGGAGAGAGAGTTTAGGAAGGCGAGGAGTCCTCGTAGACGAGAGAGATCTGCTAGTCCTTATTTTGGAGGCAGGATGAAACACGGTAGAGGTTTTGTGGGTCAACCAGTTCAGTTTTCATTAGCGGCGTCGCATGGGGTTTCAGGTACTCGTGGGTCTCAGGTACTCGTATCGCACAGTTTCCACAGCCACGCCAGCAGAGAGGTTGTTTTGAGTGTGGAGATACCATTCACAGGGTGAGAGATTGTCCCAGGCTCCGGGCAGCTGTGTTATAGCAGAGCATTCAGTTGAGTAGAGGTCACCCAAGAGGGGGAGGCCCGGTCCGTTGATGTGTTTCGTATAGTAGGCTGGAGGTTGTTGCGCCAGATGTTATCGTACAGGTATATTTTGGTTTGTTACAGAGGCGCACCATTTGTATTTCATTATAGCTCTGCTGGTCGGGACAAGTTCCCTCATTTGTTGTTTCGTTTATGAGTGGGTTTCGTGCTTTGCAATCTATTTTAGTGTTTTCTTCTATTGGGAGATTCGGTGAGTGGTAGCCGTGTCTATTGTTTGTTTCTATTCATTATTGAGAGATATGAGACTAGTAGTAAATTTTTGTTGTCCAGTACAGTAGGCTTGATGTGATTCCTGAGTGTAGTTGTTATGAGCTGTGATTCTTATGCTCCACCGACGTGGGAACCAACACGTGTTGTAATTTTGTTGAAGGAAGCGATCTAGTGAAAAGTTTCAGTTGGTGGGATATATATATTATTTGTGATGTAGAGTTGAGGGCGAGACCCTCGTGATCCTTCGTGATTCGATATGTTTGAACCGGGCTGAGTACCGCGGTGGAAATCATACCAGGATGGGATCCTTGTGATTTGGTCATGTGCTTTAATTCTTTCCTTGTTATATTGTTTTGTAGGTTAGCATTGATAAAGAGTTGTGTCTGTCGGGCTTTTTTGATAGTATCATTATGTGTTCCTCTTTTCATGTTCATTCATTTTTGTTCTGTTCTCCTTGAGTTTTAGCTTGCGGGATGTGTCCGATGGTGTTAGTTGTGGATTGGTGATTCGGGTGTCAAAGTTATAAGGTCTTCGTGTTTCTTGCATTATTATCAGTGTGATGGAGGTTGGGAATATAGTTCTATCGGATATGAGGCTAATTGTCGGTGTTGAATTGATTTCGGGCAACTATTGTGATCAGAAGTGTTATCAAGGGACTATGTATGGTGTGTTATGTTGTATGGTCGTACCTTGTGGGGGAAGGCATGAGTTGATGCAGCTGGTTGAGGCTGATACTGGATATGGATTTAGAATCAGGCCTTTTTGTAGTAGGGAGAAGGTAAGAAATTAGGGTATGAGCCTTATCGGTGTTGGTAGGAAGGCTATATTGCAGTTGTTATGGTGTCGTCAGTCTTATGTATATTGTGGTGACGTGGCATCACCCGCGGGTGTGTGTTGGAAGTGTGCATTCAGTGATTGGATGAGTTCGAGGTGAATCTTGGCACGTTCGAGGATGAACTTTTGTTTAAGAGGGGGAGAATGTAACGACCCGACTGGTCATTTTGAGAATTTAAGCTCTGTTCGTTGGTGTAAGGTCTTGAACAGATTCACATTGTGTACATCGACCTGCGTGCATGGTTGGATTCAGTTACCAGATGATTCAGAGTTAAATTTGAAGGACTGTTGTTTTGGAAGCTTAAACAATGAAGTTTTTACCGGAATTTGACTTTTATGTAAACGGCTTCGGAACGAGTTATGGATGATGTCAGCAGCTTCGTATGGTGATTTTTGGCTGAGGAGCGCGTCCGGAATGTGTTTTCGAGGTCTGTGGTAGATTTAGGCTTGAATTGGCGAAAGTTAGAATTTTGGCGATTTTGGCCAATAGGTGAAATTTTGGTATCAGGCTCGGAATGGAATTCCGAGAGTCGCTGTAGGTTCGTAGTGTCATTTATGACCTGTGTGTAAAATTTGAAGTCCTTCGGACTAGTTTTAACGTGTTTCGGCATCGATTGTGGATTTTGGAAATTTCATAAGTTCTTAGGCTTGAATCCATGCATAATTGGTGATTTTGATGTTATGTGATGTGTTTTGAAGGCTCTACTAAGTTTGGATAAAGTATTAGGACGGGTTGGTAAGTTTGGTTGGGGTCCCGGGGGCCTCGGGGATGTTTTGGATGCTCAACGGGATGATTTTGGACTTAGAAAACAAGCTGAAGCATTGCTGGTTCTGGTGTTTCGCACCTGTGGATAACGAGCCGCAGGTGCGGTTTTGGTCAAGGGCAGCCAGGATCGCAATGCGGCCCAGTGGTCGCATGTGCGGCCCCAGTTCATTTAGTGATTTTTCGCATCTGCGATGTATTTTTCGCAGGTGCGGTCCAATTAGCCGCAGGTGTGGTCATCGCTGAGCAGAGAGTTTATATTCGAGGGTTCGTTCATTTTCACTCCATTTTTTATTTTGATCTTGGGAGAAGGCGATTCTTTGAAGGATTTTCAGATGAATCTTGTGGGTAACGATTTCTTACTCGAATTTGGTTTTATTGCATTAATCTATTGTGGTTTTCCTCATTTAATCAAGGAATTTGAGAGTAAAAGTTTGGAAATGGGAGAAAAGTTCCCCAATTGAAAATCCAAGATTTGAGTGAGATTTTGACGCCAGATTTTGATGATTCTTGTTCGAATGTTCTCATAAATGAGCGGGTGTTCATAATTTGTAAATTTTACCCCATTTGGCCCGGGGTACTTTATGGGCGATTTTTCTAATTTCGCGTCTTAGCTTCAAATTTATTAGTTAAACTAGTTGCTTGTAGTATTATTTACACGATGCTATTGATTTGATTAGATTTGGGCCATTTGGAGTCGGAAACTCGTGGCTAGAACGTGATTTCATGTTTGATCCGAGCGGTTGAGGTAAGGATCTTGCCTAACCTTGTGTGGGGGAATTACCCTTTAGGATTTGAGTCTTCTATGTTGATTTTAGTCCGTCTATGCGAGATGACGAGTGTGTGCTCGGACTTATTTGTAGAAGGTTGACCTTTTAGGGTTCTTAGGTCCTTATATTCACCTTGTATGAAGTTGATTTTGATACACTTGAGTTCTTATCTGCTAATTCACATCTACATGCTTTGATTACAACTAATTGCTTTAGGATCCACCCTTACCGCCTACTTGACTTTGATTTGACTTAACTAAAGGTTTTACCTCTCTATCATAATGCTATAGTTTCATAAGCTACCTATAATTAATTAAATGGTTGAATATCCCTTATGATTTGCCAACCTCATAAGGCGTATAGATAACTTATATCTTAGTCGACTTGTCCTTACTTGGAATTATTTGACTTGTGTTGTCTTCGTATTGTTGACTTGAATTTGTGAATTTGTTGCTTGTCTTGTTTTTCCCTGGTCAAGTTTTTCCCTTTTGCACTTAGTATTCTGTGCCGTTATTATTCCTTGTGAACAATGTTCTACTATTTTTTTGTGAATTGAAGTTCTTGTATTGATTTATTCACCGTATTTTTTGTCATTGTCCTGGTTGCTTTGTATTTGATGTGGTGATGTATGAGTTTTCTGCCATGCTATAGTTGTTGTCTTTGGTTGTTGCACTGCATATTTAAATTGGGGACTACAGACGTATACTGGGACATCCCCTCCTGTACTGCATATTTAAATTGGGACTATGGACGTATTCCGGGAGCTTCCCCTTGTACTGCATATTTAAATTGGGATTACAGACGTATTCCGGGAGCTTTCCCCCTGTACTGCATATATAAATTGGGACTACGGACGTATTCCAGGAGCTTTCCCCCGTACTGCATATTTATTTTGGGACTACGGACATATTCCGGGAGCTTTCCCCCTGTACTGCATATTTATTTTGGGACTACGGGCGTATTCCGGGATATCCTCTGTATTGTATGATGAATTCGAAACTACGGGACGCGATCCTGGTAGATTTTATCAAAGGAATTAAGTTTGAAAGATAATTATTTGGAAAGTCCAATTTGAAAAGAAAAAAATAATTATCCTGAATAAAACTATGTTGAAGGACATTCCTTTGGAAAAAGTATATTTGAACAATGTTTATGTTAAACAAAACTATGTTGAAGTATATCCCTCCAAAGGGATATTACCTTAAAGCTTTCAATCTAGAAACTTGCGAGCGAAAGTTTACACTCGAAGATTTTGACCATTTTAATGGTGTTTGTGGCTAAGGCCTGGTGTGGAGACTATTGCAGTGTTGAGTTACTAATTGTCCTTATTGTGTTGTGATTTCCGGACTTGGGTTGTGTTCCCATCCATCCTTCTGTGTATTATTATTATGTTCCGTCATTAATTGTTGTATTTTCTTCCGCATTGCAGTTGTTATGTTGTTAACTATTTTGTGTAGTCATTAGATAGGTGTCATACCCTGTCATTCCTATATTTATGCCTGTTGATTTATTAGACCAGTGGGTGTCTTGACTAGTCCTCGTCAGTACTTAACTGAGGTTAGTCTTGATACTTACTGGGCACCGTTGTGGTGTGCTCATTCTACACTTCTGCATATTTTTGTGCAGATCCAGGTATTGATCGTTAGTAGATGTGCAGACTCTTGCTGAGGAAACTCAAGGTAACCTGCTGCTGCATTCGCAGGCTTCAGAGTTACCTTCCTATTCTATATTTACACTGTTTTCACTTACTTCCAAACAGTTGTATTTAAAAGTTGTAGTAAACTCTTTATAAAGCTTATGACTTGTACTACCGAGTTTTGGGAATATGCATTGTATAAAGGAATTCTTTATTTCAGAAAAAAATATTTGATTTTTGTTTATTATTGTTTCTATTCCATGAGTATTAGGCTTACCTAGTCCTTAAGACTAGGTGCCATCACGATACCCAACGGAGGGTAATTTGGGTCGTGACATCCCGGGATCGTCGGAACACAGATCCAGGTCTGTTTACTCAAAATGTTGACCAAAGTCAACTATAATCAAATTTTTAATTCTAAAAATTATTATTTCTTATATTTTCACGTAAAAGCTTTCCGGTTTTACGCCTGAACTGTACACGCAAATCGAGATAGTTAAAATTAATCTTTTTATGACTAATAAGCCTAGAACAGAGTCTAAATTCATAAAATGACCCCGTGGGTCATCACAATCTTTTAAATGTGATTGGATCTCTCTTAGTCGTGTGATATTTGGGGAGTTTATTCGTGCTTGTAAGTTATAAGGATTTGCTCACTGATTGTTATAAAGATAAACAATATAAAAAGGAATAGAAATTACATAACTAGTCTGCGCATTATTTGAATGGATGAGAATTTGTATTAACATCTGGGAGAATACCCTTTATGTACTGAGCACTATCTTAGTGCTTGGTATTTTGTAATTTATAAAACTTTAGTTTCTCATTTTAAAAGTATGTGGTACAGAAATGGCCTAATTTCATTAATAGATGTCTACATTGGTTGGATTCTATGGAATTGAGATATTTTATGAAAAATGACCATGTTGGACAGTAAACATTTTCCTCTTTGACTAGTATAGTATTATTGTATTTTCGTTTGATGCACTGTTTCTTTTGAGATCCTACTCTTAATAGAAAAAAGTTGTTGCTGTAATGCTAATTTTTTATGGGTGATTTGATTTGTTCATCTTTTCCACTTATGTTCTTGTTGATACGCTGGTTGTTGTTGCACTTCACTTTTAGTTATTTAATTGATTACCTTTTATCCTAAAAAATAAGAATGGTTAAAAGTTGGTTGAATCTTAGGAATAGAGGAGACCAAAGATACAGAGATGGAGTAGATGGTTTTCTTAGTTGGGCATTCAAGCAATCAAGGTTGAGCACTATGATTCGATGTCCCTGTAAAGGGTGTATGAACACTGTATTCAAGATAAAAACCGATGTAAGAGGAGACTTGTTGAAGATAGGTTTCTGGAATTCTTATAAAGTGTGGGACTTGCATGGAGAAGTGTTAGTTAGAGGTGAAAATTCTAATATAGCACACAATGATGAAGTAGGAGATGATAGCATTGAAGATGATAATATTACAAAAATGATTCACGATGCTTGTGGATAAACTAATGTGGCGGGATAATAATTTTTCAGAGGACAATGAAGAGCCAAATATACATGCAACAAAGTTCTACAAATTATTAGAAGATGCTCATATAGAACTTTATCCTGGTTGTAGTAAAGTCTCAAAGTTGTCTTTTGTTCTTAAACTACTTCACTTGAAGTGCCTTAACCATTGGCGCAACAAATCGTTAGATGAATTGTTGACCTTTTTGAAAGAATTTCTTCCGGAGGGGTCATTTGTAACAAGGACATGGCAATTGTAGAGCAACGTCTCAGCCACAATTGTAGCTAAGGGGAAATACTAGAGAATCCCTAGAGACAGGAGAATCAAATAATCCTTGTCACGAACCTATAGAGACAGGACAAATATCAAGCAACCCTTTGCAGGGACCTTCTGTAGAGACAATTTCATCAAGAAATTTGGACAGAAGTGTGTATCCTTCTCCAGAAGCTGAAAGTGGTAGTGCATATTAGTTTTTTTTTTCCCTTTAATGTAACTACACCTATATGTATATTTGGCCACATATATTATTTCTTAAATTGACTGTTACAGTATCAATACTATGCTTTCTCATTATATTTTTTTTTCCTTTGCAGTTTCTTCCAGGAACAAAAAGAGAGGAAGAGGAAAATATAAATCTAAAACTATAGATATTAAAACTAAGTACGGCGGAATCAAAATTACGTTCTCAGATGACATTGATAGAGCAGTAGGTGCTAGGGCAAGAGATATTGTTAATTATTGTGGTTTGATCATGAGCAGCACTATCTCATTCCAGGATGGAAATTGACAAAAGATTATATCAAAATATGGAGAAACAATGTGGTTAAAGGTTAAAGTAACAAGTTATTTTCAATATTGTGTTGGCTTCAAATTACATGGTTTATTGTAGTTAAAATCAATATAATATTACATTTATAATGTTCAAGATAAGTTTGAAGTTCTTGGCAGTGTGCGAGATCATGTGTTGCAAGCATTTATCATCAGTACTATGCAAAGGCTTTTTAGAGCATGGAAAGCTCGATTGAGCAGCCATTACTCTCGCCACATTGCTGATGGAAATATATTATCTCATCGACCTGAAGATGTTGAGCTCGAGGACTGGAAATACCTAGTAGAGTATTTTGGGAGTTCTGAATTAAAGGTAACTTAATAATAGTGTCTGGTTCACTACTCTTTGAATAACGGTTTCATAATCTGTTGACTTAGTGCAGGTTATAAGCGAGAGAAATAGAAAGAACAGGGAAAAGCAGATAACTAAGCATACTTGTGGTACAAGGTCTTTTGCAGAAGTAGAGGAATCGACGTCGAAAATATATTTATTATCATGCTATCATACATACTTCTTGTTACCTGTCTATTCACTTATTTGATTATTTATGTTTCCTATTGAACTATATTGTAGAAAAATCCTGGCACTGGAGAAAAAGAAACACCAGATCGAGTCTGGAAGATCCAACATACACGTAAAAATGATAATGGAGAAATTGTGTGTGTGGATCCACAATCCCGGCCAATTCATGTAATATTCTTAAATCACTACATTCTTATGTTTTTATATTTTTTTTACTGTAAATAACTACGCTTAATTGCAGGGACAGCTACAGGAACTAGTGGCTCAGCAATAATCTGAAGAGAATGAGCATCCCCTGAGTAGAGATGAGATTTCATCCTCCATTCATGGTCAGAGAACAGCCTATGTTCGTGGTAAAGGGTACGGAAATAAGCCTTCAAAAAAGAGTGGCATTCAAGCAACAAACTTAGAGGCTAGTGTGTCTTCTGCTATGGCAACTGTGCGTCAAGAAATGCAAGCAGAAATACAAGCTGAGATGAGTCGAAAGTTGCAAGAAGAACGTGAACAAATGACTGCCGAATTAAAATGTAACATGGAACAAGAGTTGCAAAGGAAGTTGGAAGAGAAACTTGAGCATGTGAATGCGGAAGTAGACAACCGGATCGATGTAGAAGTAGCCAAGAGGATTCAAGAACAACTGGCTGCTATCATGACTGGAATGCAACAGGTGATCTACTCTTAATGTTTTTGTACTCTTTCTTCCTTCTTGACTATTCTTCTTCTTTTTTTCTTGAATTTTGGTTTCTTCTTGGAAATTATTCTCTTCATATCTTTTGTGAGGCACATAATGTGTTTGATAAAATATCTTCTTTTATGAGGCACATAATGTGTTTGATAAAATACCTGGGAGAGATCTTGGTTTATATTCTAATACAACTATAAAAATGCTAGCCTATTTTATGATATTATTGGGAAGAAGTGTATTTTATGAGAAATTTTGGTTTGTTTATGATATTATTCTGCAGAAGTTCATATCAAGCTGAAGTTCATATTTTAGCTAAGTTTTGTAGCTGAAATTTTCCTACAGTTGGATAGTTGTTCACATTATCATATTTATCTACTATATCTCTAGTTTTCAAGTAATCTAATTTTTCTTCAATCCTCATACAATTTCAGTGTATTTAGTTCACTATAAAATGTCAACCAACACATATGTACAAACCACAAATTAAACAAAACGAGTAAAAATTTATCATTAGTTAAAGTTATTTTTTTTGGCAATTTATACATCAGCGGAGGGTCGTACTGCCTATCCACCTTGTTCACCTTGTAAACGTATTGGCAATGATTGTGCTGGAACTGGCTTATTTCCTAAAGGCTCTAAATTTATGTGGCCTAGGAATTAAAGAAAAGGATGTTGTGATATTATATGTTAGAAAAGGATGCTGGAATTAAAGAAAAGGATGCTGGCATTTCTATCTAGCATTATGCAATTGATATTTATGTTAGAAATTTATCAACTTAATTTCTACAGTCGTCAGTTTGAAAATGGATAGACGTCTGTTCTACTTCAGTTTGAGAACTTTTAGTTTGGTGCTGGTGTTGTTTTGGCTTGCACCTTCTTCAAGTTAAGCATGAACTTATTTGCAATCTTCTGTTCTTATGGTCTTTATCAGTGCTTAACAATGCAATCTGCTTGCATTTTGGAAAGTTGGATAGTTGTAGATTAAGATTTAAAGACAATGTTTTATAAGTCCTATTGGATGAACATAGTGACTTTTTTGGATAAGTAAAAGATAAATTGACTTTTCTTATAGTTGGATAGTTTGGTGTAGAAATTACTACTATCCAAATTTCCTTTCTACACCAAAGTAGAAGTCTCATATAATTTAAGTCATAAATATTTGTTTATTTGAGTATATGCTGATCAGGTATAACCTATATGAAAGTCATTAAACTATATATATACTAAAAAGGTCCTGACAACATTGTCTTAATTACAAATTAGCAAAGAAGAAATTGATCAAGACTTCATAGTATTAGCAAAATGCTAGCCATTTCTCCTTCTCCTATGTTTTCTAACAACTTTGGTTGGCTTTTGGAGGATCCGATAAGCCATGAACTAAACATGACTAGTGCAGAAACTTCATCAGATTCAGTTGTTGCCCTTCATTCATCATCTCAAACAAGATATCTTGAGCACTGTGATTCTAAGAAATTTGATCAGATTAATAATTCCAGTGATCAACCTGATCCAAAATTTACTTTCTACACCAAAGTGGTACAAAGTAGTTTATCTTATAGTAAAAGATAAATTTACTTTATACACCAAAGTAGTTTGGATCCAAATATTCCTACAGTTGGATAGTAGTAGATAAATTTACTTTCTACACCGAAGTAGTAGCATATAGCTTTTGCAGTTCGATGTAGTACCCTTGTGAAAATGTTTAGTTATGGGATTGGTGGCATTTCTGTGGAATCTCTCAGTCTTAGTATCATACTGATTTATCAATGCTTTGAAGTAAAATGGAGCTTGGTTGTTGTCTTATAAATTAATTATCAAGGCTTTGCGCATGGATTTTCTGTTTATTATGACTCTCAAACTTAAGTCGCTTCTTCGGCCTAATGTTCTTATCTGTATCTTTTTTCACCTTCATGTAATCTTCAAACTCTAACAATGTGATCTTATATTTATTTCTTTAATAATAGGGACAAGGTTCTTAAACAGTGGTGACAATGAAGGAGGAGCTTGAAGCTAAGGCACTCAATATTTTTCTTTTTGGTTATATGTAAATGTGTACAATGACAATGAAGTATTACGTAGTATATATGCGGAGGAACTTGAAGCTAAGTCACTCAATATTTTATTTTTTGGTTATATGTAAATGCGTACAATGACAATGAAGTATAACGTAGTATGCGGAGGAACTTGAAGCTAAGGCACTCAATATTTTGCTTTTTGGTTATATGTATATGCGTACAATGACAATGAAGTATTACGTAGTGTATAAGCGGAGGAGCTTGAAGCTAAGGCACTCAATATTTTGCTTTTTGGTTATATGTATATGCGTACAATGACAATGAAGTATTACGTAGTGTATATGCGGAGGAGCTTGAAGCTAAGGCACTCAATATTTTACTTTTTGGTTATATGTATATGCGTACAATGAAAATGAGGTATTGCATAGTATATATGTAACAGAACTTTTAGTAATGGAAGTATTTAGTATTTAGTTTAGGAAATTCTTTTGGTGTTTATTAAATACTATTGGATGATCTTAAACTTATATATTAATATTAATACTAGAGTAAACTCTAGTATTCAGTTGCTACTAGAGTAATATTAATGGCATGTTTCAGTTCCTACTAAAAATCACTATTCAATAGCGATATAGAGTTGCCACAAAAAATCACTATTCAGTGGTATTATTAGAGTTGCCACTGATGGCTAATCATTTTTGTACCAACTAAGTCGCCACTAAATCTCACTCTACAGTAGCGGTATTAGAGTTGCCACTAATGGCAAATCATTTTTGTGGCAACTACGTCGCCACTAAATGTGACTCTTTAGTAGCGGTGTTAGAGTTTCCACGGATGGCTAATTATTTATGTGGCAACTAAGTCGCCACTAAATATCACTCTACAGTAGCGCTATTAGAGTTTCCGCTGATGATTAATTATTTTTGTGGCGACTAACTCGCCACTAAATGTTACTCTTCAGTAGCAATTTCAATAAAATCAGTTTGATAGAACTTTTTCTTGTGGCGCGTACATTTAGTTTTTGTAGCGACAACGTCATCACAAAATGTATACATTCTGTGGCAATCTCATGTTATCGCCACTAGTAACATTCGGTAATGGAAGTACTTGCAGCAGTTCCATAGTCGCTACTGTAAACATTTAGTAGCAACAATCAATGATGTTGTGGCGACTATAAAAGACAGATTTCTTGTAGTGACAGCTTTTGAATTTTCCCTTAGCATGAAATAGTTAGGTTATGTTCGAAGGTTCTAACAAACCTCGCCTTCAACAGTATTTTGGTTCAAGGCATCGCGAGGATTCGACGTGACCAGAAATTTTTTCCCCAAAGTACTTAGACTTTTTCAGATTATAGTTTGTCGAGGGTAGCTTTTAGAACCGGTTAAGAAATTTTTAGGCCTTGTTGTTTTTATTACGGGTCTCGGACATCTCTGAGCCGTATTAATGCGGTTGTAGCCTTTTTAATTCGGATGTTGCCTAGTGGGATTTTTATCCCGAGTTATCTGAGCTGCCCTAAGATAATAGTCCACGAGTGGGGATGGTCGTAGCCTTTAAAGTTCGGGCATTGCCTAATAGGTCTTATGCCCTCGGGCTTTGATAGTCCGGGTCGTCTGAGTTATCTTTGGACGGCAGTCCCCATGTGAGAGTGATTTGAACTTGGATTAAGGTGGACCTTGGGCTCGATACCTTAAGGGGATCAAATGTAGGAAATTCTTTAAGAAATGCAAGAAAATTTTAAAAAACACTATATTTATCCGCAAGGTAGAGACTTCTTTTTATTCTTGTGAATAATAGTTATACATGTGTACAAGCTTTGTGTCAGGGCTCGAGTAGTCTATGCGGGCACGATTCATTTGAATGTTTGGACCTTACAATAAATCCTATTGATTGAGCCAAGGCTATTCAACCACTAAGTTTCTTTCCTTGCTAAAGTCGATATCCGAGGGCAATGCCCCCTCAGTATCGTAGAGAAGCCTTAAATACTGTAAATGTTATCTTTGACATCGCTTCATGACCGGTCTTCGATTCTATGTTAGCACAATCTATTGTTGCCTCGTTAAAAACCTAGCTAGAAAATCCATTTGGGACAAAATCGGTTCAAGGGAAAAAGAGCGCAACGCGTGCTTTCAGGCCTAAAAATCTGCACTTCTCCTTGTTGTTTACCTGCAAGTGTTAGTTCAACATGTAAGTAGAAACGAATGGGGTCGCACCTTAGTAGTTATATTATTTCAAGTGAGTTATATTCCGGTTGCTCGGTAGTTGTTCGCTGTTAATTGTTCCGAGTTGGTAGGACCCCTTTCCAGTGATTTCGTCAATATGATATAGCCTTTCCCAGTTCATCCCCAATTTCCCTTCGTTTGGGTTTTGGGTGCTCAGTATGACCTTCTTTAATACCAAGTCTCCGACTTTGAAGTGTCGAAGGTTGTCCCTTCGGTTGTAATATTTCTTGATCCATTGCTTTTAGGCAGCAAACCGGACGAGGGCGGATTCACGCCTTTCATCTAATAGATCCAGACTCGTATTCATGGCCTCATCATTCGATTCCTTAGTTGCGTATCTGAACCTGAGACTTGGTTCTCTGACTTCGACGGTATAAGGGCTTTGGCGCCGTAGACCAGCGAAAATGGGGTGGCCTCGGTGCTAGATTTTGAGGTCATACGGTATGCCCATAAGACTTCGGGCAAGATTTCCTTCCATTTTCCTTTGGCATCGGTTAACTTGTTTTCGAGGTTTTGGATTATGGTCTTCTTGGTCGATTATGCTTGTCCGTTCCCACTAGGGTAGTAGGGTGTTGATAGGATCCTTTTGATCTTATGGTCTTCAAGAAATTTGGTTAGCTTTCCACCGATGAATTGTTTCCCATTGTCACACACGATCTCGGCCGGCATTCCGAACCCGCATTTGATGTGGTCCTAAATGAAAATGATGACTTCCCTTTCCCTGACCTTTTCGTACGTCTGAGCTTCCACCTACTTAGAAAACTAGTCCGTCATAAAAAATATAAATTGATCCTTACTGGGTATCCATGGAAGGGGACCAATGATGTCCATTCCCCACTTTGATGAACGACCATGGTGACAAAATCGAGTGTAGCAGCTCCCCGGGTTGATGAATCATCAGAGCGTGTCTTTGGCACCCATCGTACGTTTGTACGAACTATTTCACGTCCTTCTCCATGTTGATCCAGTAGTAACCGACTCTGATTACCTTTCGAACTAATGATTTGGTGCGTCAATGATTTCCACAGGTGCCCTCGAGAACTTCCCTCAGGACGTATTCAGTATTTCCTAGTCCCAAACATATTTCTAGTAGACCATCAAACGTTATTCTGAACAAGGTTCCGTCTTTGGACAAGCTAAACTGGGTTGCCTTCGTATGCATGGCCCTCAATTCTTTTGGATCCGAGGGCAGTCTTCCAATCTTCAAATATTCTACATATTTGTTTCTCCAATCCCAAGTTAGGCTTGTGGAGTTTATCCCAGCATGACCTTCTTCCACAACCGATCACATGAGTTGTACGACTGCCCCCGAGTTAAGCTTGTTGTCCTCGACCGACGACCCTAAGTTAGCAAGGGCATCGGCCTTGATCTTTTGATCCCGAGGTACGTGTTGTAAAGTCCACTCCTTGAACCGATGTAATGTTACCTACAACTTATCCAGGTATCTTTGCATCTATTCTTCTCTGGCCTCGAGTGTTCCATTAACTTGGTTTACCACTAGGAGGGAGGCGCACTTAGATTCGATAACCTCCACCCTTAAGCTTTTGGATAGCTCTAGGCCTGCAATCATACCCTCATATTCAGCCTCATTGTTAGTCAATTTTAGAGTTCTAATAGATTGTCTAGTTACATTGCCTGTTCGTGGCTTCAATACGATGTCCAGACTCTTTTGCGTTCAAGGCACCATCCGTGAAGAGGTTCCAGATTCCCGAAGACTTCCCCAAGTTTACTAACAACTCTCTTTCGACTTCGGGTATTAGCGCAGGCGCAAAGTCAGCCACAAAGTCTGCCAAAATTTGGGATTTAATGGCTATTCGGGGTCGATATTCAATATCGTACCCGCTGATATCCACGGCCCATTTGGCCAGTCATCCCGAGAGTTCAGGTTCATGCATTATATTTTGCAATGGTTAAGTAGTCACAACACATGTAGGATGGCACTGAAAATATGGTTTCAGTTTCCTAGAGGCACTTAGCAAAGTGAGCGCCAAGTTTTCTAGGTGAGGGTACCTAATTTCGGCCTTCCCAGAGTCCTGATAACATAGTAAATTGGAAAATGTTTACCTTGTTCTTCCCGGACCAGGAATCCACTTACCGCTATCTCCGATACTTCCAAGTATAGGTATAGTTATTCGCCTTCCTTCAGTGTGTGAAGCAGTGGTGGGCTCGATAGATACCGCTTAAGTTCCTCTGAGTCCCAATAGCATTTCGGGGTCAATGAAAAGTGTTATTCTTCTTTAATAGAGAAAAGGATCAGTAACTCTTATCGGAGGACCTCGAGATGAATCACCCCAGGGCGGCTATGCATCCGGTTAATCTTTGCACGGTCTCCATATTGTCCATGACTGTGATATCTTCGATGGCTTTGATCTTGTCGGGGTTGATCTCGATTCCCCCGTTGGATACCATGAACTCGAGGAATTTACCTGATTTGACTCCGAACGCACATTTCTCCAGGTTCAGCTTCATATTGTACTTCTTCAATATGCTAAAGGTCTCTTGCAAATGTTTTAAATGATCCTCTGATCGCAAGGACTTAACCAACATATCGTCAATGTAAACTTCCATCGATTTCCCTATTGAGAAACATCTGGTTTACAAGACGTTGATAAGTGGCACCAGTATTTTTTAATCTGAATGACATCACATTATAGCAGTACGTGCCGTACTAAGTGATGAAGGAGAATTTTCCTGATCATCTGGGTCCATCCGTATTTGGTTGTACCCGAAATAGGCATCGAGAAAACTGAGAATCTCATGGTCGGCCGTGGCATCGATCATGCGATCGATGTTGGGTAGAGGGAAAGAATCCTTGGGATATGCTTTGTTCAAAGCATTATAATCCACACACATTCTTAATTTGTTCCCTTTTTTTAGGGACTACTACTACGTTTGGTAACCAATCCGGGTATTTAACCTCCCAAATAAAACCCTATTTTAAGAAGTGTAGATACATCGTCCTTGATAAAAGCATGTTTGACCTCGGACTGGGACCTCCTATTCTTCTTGATCGCATGAAATTTTGGGTCCAGGCTTAGCTTGTGAGTGGTTAT
Source organism: Nicotiana paniculata (assembly GCA_005239505.1). Classification (NCBI taxonomy): domain Eukaryota; kingdom Viridiplantae; phylum Streptophyta; class Magnoliopsida; order Solanales; family Solanaceae; genus Nicotiana; species Nicotiana paniculata. The sequence goes on from ML313537.1 coordinate 86,365, forward strand.
CTCCGGTGGGATCCCTGTCATATCAAGATGGGACCAAGCGAAACAATCTATGTTAGCTATAAGAAATTGAATGTGTTTTTTTCCTAAGCTCGGGAGTTAACCCCGTGCCCAGATATACCTTCCAATCAAGTAGATGATCGATCAATATGACCTGTTCCAGCTCTTCGACCGTTTATTTAGTAGCTTCGGAGTCATTGGGGACTATAAATGATCTAGGAACCCTGTAATCATCGTCTTCATCAGTCCTTTGTCTATCCGGTTGGGTCATGGCCAGTGTCGGTGATTGCTATTTGGCCTCTTGCTTTGCACCCGAACTTGGTTCCTTTGGCGTTGTGAGTGTTGATATCGGAATCACTTCTTTGACTGCAAACATCTCTTTTGCGGCTGGTTGTTCTCCATAGATTGTCTTAATCCCTCTCGGCATTGGGAATTTTAACACTTGGTGTAGAGTCGAGGGAACTACCCTCATGTTGTGGATCCATGGCCTCTCGAAAAGGGCATTTTACATCATGTCTCCTTCGATCACATTAAACTTATCCTCCTGGATGGTCCCTGATAACTAGGAATTTTAGCCTTTTATGTGCTCTCTTTTGCTTAGGTTTTAGGTCAAAAATGCGTAAAGATATTCCCGAAAACTAACTTAATGTGCTTACTTGCAGGGTTTGGTCAAAATGAGGCAAATAAGCCATAATCAACTCATGAAGGAGTCAAACTTGCACAAATCCAAGGCTGAGGCTGGAGCGCTGAGAGTGGCGGAAAAGTGTGGCCGCGTAAGGACCACCGCTGAGGCGGCCACTATTACGCGGTCCGCGAAAGTAGATTTAGAGAAGCTTCTTTGAGTACTAAAATGTTACAACCCATATTCAAGTTGGGTAATGCCATAAGTTAATCTACATAAACACGAGAAGAGATTATCTTTGAGATGATAATAAGTTAATCCTATTGATCTTAAATGATACAAGAGTGTATAAGAGTCATTAACACGTATTAGAAGTTAAACGAATCAAGGATGTTGTAACTCGTATTTTTCGGTAAACCTAGGGGTGCTTGATATTCTCAAGAAGTCATTTTTTAAGGTATTTGAATCATATAATATCCGTATCATAGTCTTGAAGTCAAACGAGTTATGAAGCAAAAGTCGACAAGAGTTGTCGCAACTTAGGTTCATAGTTTTACTTAAACTTTAGGTCAAATGTTATTAAGCTTTTCTCCCAATATACTTAGAATTACAGGATTATCTACCCACCAAATTGAATATCTATGAGTATAGTTTCCAACTCATTAAACCGCTTATCAATACAACATTCGAGTATAGATATATAGACATTTTTGCGAGACTGCACAAGCTGCTAGGTGACAAGTAGGTGGGTCACCTACTTGGTTAAATGATAGCCCAAAAAGAGGCAATTTCGGGTCATACAAATATCCCATTAAAAGTCTTATATCCTGAAATATATCCCTCATTATATTTCACAAATAACCAGACCTAAACCCCTGCAAACTTCCTCCCAAAAGTTATCCACAAACCCTAATTGATTTTCCCTCTCTTTCAAGTTCAAATTGGGGGTAATGCAATGAACGAGCTTCCAAATGTTACATGTTGTATCTTCTCTACCTCTCTTTACATTATTGTTCATATTTATATTGACCTGCCTTACATACTCAGTACATTATTCGTACTGACGTCCTTTATATTTGTGGACGCTGCATGTCGTGTTGTAGGTCCTGATAGGCAGGTGGACGCAGTTCCCCCACCACTGTAGGCTTTCCAGTTTAGCGGTTTTAGGCTAGATCCCTTCTACGGACTTGTCGTGGTCTTGCTATGAATTTTCGGTTATAGATATTATGGGTTTGTCGGGGCCCTGTTCCGACTATGTTGCATTACTTATGCTCCTTTAGAGGCTCATAGACAGGTGTCGGCTTATGTATAGTTTGGTATGCCTTGTCGGATGATTTTTGTTGTATAGTCTTTCATGGAAGCGTGGTAGCTCCTAATTTATATTTAGTTTCTTGGAAATCTTGTTATCCCATGTTATCCATGTTCATTCCATTATCTATCGTTGTTTGGTGTTCATAATCCATATATACCAATTATATTGATCTCATCGGCCCTTAAAGATAATAAGAAGATTAGATAAAATGTACGTTGGTGCTCGGCAAGTATGGCCCGGGTACTAGTCATGATCCTCCAGTTTGGGTCGTGATAAACTTGGTATCAGAGCAAGTCTGTCCTAGGGGTTGTCTATGAGCCGTGTCTAGTAGAATCTTGATTATTGATGTGTAGCGCGCCGCATTTATAATCAGGAGACTACGTGACATCTAGGGTTGTTACCTTCTTCCTAAATCTAGATCGTGCGTAGAGTTGAGTCCTTAGTGTTGTATCTTTTATTAACCTTGTTTTCTTTCAGTGATGCCTTCGACTAGGAATCAATCGATTAGTAGAAGACTTGATATAGCGGCGGGAGAGGGTACCAGTCAGGTGCCTCAAGCCAGAGTAGGCCAAAGTGAGGCTCAGAGTGAGATTTCGTCTCATACCTCATCTACTCTGTGTCATCCAGAGGATATTAGGAGGAACCCAGCACCACCAGTTCCTCCGTCTGGCCTTACAGAGCAGGATATGCGGAGTGCGGTGCAGTTGTTGACTAGCTTGGTAGCTGCTCAGGCTCAGAGGCAGAATACCGGTGTTGTTGATAAACCGGATAGTACGAGAGTTCGTGATTTTATTAATCTAGACCCTCCAGTGTTTACCGGATCAGACCCCAAGGAGGACCCACAGACTTTTATTGACCAGGTTCATCGTACACTACGGGTTATGCATGCTACAGATACAGAGGTAGTAGAGTTGGATTCACATCGGTTACGGGATTTAGGGGTTTTCTGGTATGATAGTTGGGAGAGATCCAGGGGTCTGAATGCCCATCCAGCTGTGTGGAAGGAATTTTCTGAGGCCTTTCTTCGTCACTATTTTCCCATTGAGATACGATGAGCTAGAGCTGATATGTTCTTGAACCTTAGACAAGGTAATATGAGTGTGCGAGAGTATGGCATGCAAATTGATTCTTTAGCAAGGTATGCTCCTCATATGGTGGCCGAGATGAGTGATAGGGTGCATATGTTCGTGAAAGGGTTGGGACCACATCTGATAAATGAGTGCACGACAGCCTCCTTGGTGGAGGGCATGGATATTTCCCGTATTCAGGCTTATGCTCAGACCCTAGAGGATCGTAAGCGCCAGCAAAGGGCAGATAGGGAGCAGGATAGGGGCCAACATAAGAGGGAGAAGTTTGTAAGGTATTCTCAAGACTTCAGAGGTAGTGTTAGGCCCCAGGTTTTGAGGAGTTCGGTGCCACCTGTAGCTAGTGCTCCTCCATAGTTTCAGAGGCCTCGGTATGATCAATTTACCTATTCTGGTCCAGGTCAGAGTTCGCGGGCATCAGGCTCGCAATATCATAGGGATACTAGTCAGACGAAACTCCCAACACCCCGTTGTGATCAGTGTGGCAAGGCCCACTTTGGACTGTGCCGTCGAGGTTTTGATGCGTGCTACTCTTGCGGACAGCCTGGCCATATGAAATGAGATTTGCCTAATAGAGAAGGTGGTGGTATGGCTCAGCCAACTAGATCTGTGTCTGGTTATTCCTCATCAGTTCGACCTCCAGCACGAGGTTTTCAGCAGTCGACATGTCGTGGTAGAGGTAGAGGTGCAGTGCCGAGTTCGAGTGGTGCTCAAAATCAAACCTACGCTCTAGTAGGTCAACAGTATCTCGAGTCGTCTCAGGATGTTGTTACATATATATTGTCTGTGTTTTCTTACGATGTATATGCATTGATTGATCCGGGATCTACATTATCATATGTTACACCTTTTGTGTCTAATAAGTTTGGTGTTGAACCTGAATTGATAAGTAAACCACTTGTGGTATCTACTCCGATAGGAGATTCTGTGATTTCTAGAAGGGTATATAAAGGTTGCACAGTGATGATTTGTAGTCGTCAAACCTCGACGAATTTATTTTAATTAGAAATGGTTGAATTCGACGTGATAATGGGAATGGACTGGTTGGCCTCATGCTATGTAAATGTTTATTTTCGTATGAAGATGGTTAGGTTTCAATTTCCTAATGAACCCGTAATCGAATGGAAATGGAACATTGCTACGCTGAAAGATAGGTTTATTTCCTATTTTACGGCAAGGAAGATGATCTCAAAAGAATACATTTATCATCTCGTTCGCGTTAGGGATGCGGAGACAAAGCCTCCTACTCTACAATCAATCCCCGTGGTCAATGAATTTCCAGATGATTTCCCAGATGAACTTCCAGGCCTTCCACCTGAAAGGGAGATTGAGTTTAGCATTGATGTATTTCCTGACACTCAACCCATATCTATTCCTCCATATAGGATGGCCCCGGCAAAGTTGCACGAGTTGAAGGCGTAGTTGAAGGACTTGCTGGATAAGGGCTTCATTAGGCCTAGAACTTCACCTTGGGGTGCGCCAGTCCTGTTCGTGCGGAAGAAGGACGGGTCGTTATGGATGTGTATCGAATATCGACAGTTGAATAATTTTTTTATAAAGAACAAGTATCCACTTCCAAGGATTGAAGACCTGTTTGACCAACTCCAGGGTGCTAAGTATTTTTCCAAGATTCACTTACGTTCAGGGTATCACAGGTGAGGGTTAAGGAGAACGATATTCCAAAGACGGCCTTCTGGACAAGATATGGGCACTTTGAGTTCTTGGTGATGTCGTTTGGGATAACAAATTCCCCAGCAGCTTTTATGGATCTCATGAATACTGTATTCAGGCCCTATGTTGATGTGTTCGTGATCGCATTCATTGATGACATTTTGGTGTATTCTCGTTCGGAGACGGAACATCAGGGCCACTTGCGGATAGTATTACAGATGCTTCAGGATCGTAAGTTATATGCTAAGCTTTCTAAATGTGAATTTTTGCTGAACTCAGTAGAATTCCTTGGCCATGTGATATCTAATGAGGGTATTAGTGTAGACACTCAAAAGATCGATGCAGTAAAGAATTGGCCGAGACCTACAACACCATCAGAAGTCCGCAACTTCCTGGGGCTAGCAGGATATTATAGGCGATTTGTAGAAGGTTTTTCCTCTATATCATCATCATTGACTAGGTTAACACAGAAAGCTACTAAGTTCCAGCGGTCTAACGCTTGTGAACAAAGTTTTCAGGAGTTAAAGAATCGATTGACATCTGCGCCAGTGCTCACTCTCCCAGAAGGAACAGAAGGTTATGTGGTATATTGTGATGCCCTGGGTATAGGTTTGGCATGCGTATTGATGCAACATGGGAAGGTGATTGCTTATGCATCAAGAAAATTGAAGAAACATGAAAAGAATTACCCAACCCATGATTGGGAATTGGCTGCAGTAATATATGCTTTGAAGATATGGCGGCACTACTTATATGACGTCCATGTTGACATCTACACAGATCACCGGAGTTTACAATACACCTTCAAGCAGAAGAAGTGGAATCTGAGGCGGCGTAGGTGGCTTGAATTACTGAAAGATTATGATGCCGAAATATTGTACCATCTCGGTAAAGCCAATGTTGTGGCAGACGCTCTCAGTCGTAAGTCAATGGGAAGCTTAGTACACATTGAGGCAAGTAGACATGGGTTGACTACTGAGCTTCATTAGATATCGAATATGAGAATTAGATTGTTAGACTATGATGAAGGAGGGGTTACTGTACAGAATACATCAGAATCATCTTTGGTAGCTGTCACACCTCCTTTTTCCGACACAGGGTTGGATACGGGAGTTTTTCCACTTTACGTGATATTATTCGGATTTGGGATTTAGTTTTAGATTTCAGAGTCGCCACCCAAATTTTTTACGGTGTTCTGGGGCACTATTTATTTATTGAAATCCCAAACCGAGGAAATTTGACTCTGTTTTAATTTGTCTGCGGCCAGAAATCCGAGTAAGGAATTCTGTTAACCCGGGAGAAGGTGTTAGGCATTCTCGAATTCCGTGGTTTTAGAACGGTCGCTTAACTATTGATATTCGGCCTAATTATCTAATTATTTACATGTTTTAAACCTATTGTGCTTTTACCTTTCTTACTTTTTATCCGCATTTTAATATTTATGGAATTATTTTAATACAAGTCACGATTGACGTGCACTTGTTAGTTTGGACACGTTGCAAACCGCGCCACATGAAATGTACTCGCGATTTACAACATGCTTATTTAATTAACGTTTTGAGTTAGAGTCGGGGACATGAGTTGCCACACCCGAGTGTAGATTATATGACTATAGTCATGACGATTAAATACATTGTGGGCGGGATCCCAAAACGGTATTAGAGCTTCGATGATGTCCAACCTTGGCTTAATCTTTAAAAGGCCAGTAAGTCCCCCTTTGAAAGGAATGTTTTCAACAGTATTCATCCTGCACATTTGTTCTTTTATTAAGACCACAGAAAATTTTTGAAAAAGTGTCATTTTGGGAAAAAGGCTTAAAGACAATGGACTACTTTTGCGAATACGGCTTTTTAAAGCAGTGTTCGCGAATCGGGTCGAAATTTTGAAACGTAGGTGGCTATTCTTGCCAAACGGCCTTCCGGTGCCCCACTTGGGAGATTAGGCTGTAATGGCGTCACCCGATTTTATTTAATGTCATATTTGTTTGATTTTGAAAAAAAAACGGCATTGGACCCGTTGAGGGTTGCCTACGTATCTCACACCAGTGAGAATCAAACAAAGCGTAGTTCGGGAAAAATCTTGATTACTGTAGACCCACTTATTTTGTTTTTGTATACTTTATTTATTTGTTTTAGAAATTTTGGCAGCGTTTCGGGATAAACACGAGGATTTTCCAAAATTCTCTATTCTACCTCACTCTTGGTTTTTCTGCTCATTATTTTTCGTTTAGCCGGTCGATACACAAGATGTGACAAATAAATGCACACGTAGCAAATAAGATGCATCAGGGTAGTCATTCATTTCGGGTCTACCTGTCCTAGACGGACCCAACCCCTGTGTTGAGTCCCCTAAGTCAAATGCACATGATGCAAATAAGCGTTCCTACTAGGGATTCGGCATGAGGTTTTGTTATTCTAGGTTTAAATTTGGGATTTTGTTCTAGACCAGGCTTACCCGAGCGGACAGCTCGAGTCGAGGATGGGGCAGCGTACCAGGAATACAGAAGCTTCGCCGACTTTGCAACTTATCCGAACCTCATTCTAATTTTTGGATATGACTCTAACAGAAAAGAAGTCACACGAAGTGCACACTTCCCAAATGATTTACAAGACTCAGAGAGAAGAGGGTTTCGGCACAATTTATATACAGTTCAGATAATATCAAAGCGGTAAAAGCAGCATTTAGCACATTAGGTTCAAATATGTAAAATCAGATAATAAAGCCAAATACAGCAGTTATTCTAAGCTCGAATACTTGAACCCTGAACTAGAGATTCTGGGTTCGCATCCCCAGCAGAGTCGCCAGAGCTGTCACACCTCCTTTTTCCGACACAGGGTTGGATCCGGGAGTTTTTCCACTTTACGTGACATTATACGGATTTGGGATTTAGTTTTAGATTTCAGAGTCGCCAGCCGAATTTTTTACGGTGTTCCGGGGCACCATTTATTTATTGAAATCCCAAACCGAGGAAATTTGACTCTGTTTTAATTTGTCTGCGACCAGAAATCCGAGTAAGGAATTCTGTTAACCCGGGAGAAGGTGTTAGGCATTCCCGAATTCCGTGGTTTTAGCACGGTCGCTTAACTATTGATATTCAGCCTAATTATCTAATTATTTACATATTTTAAACCTATTCTGCTTTTACCTTTCTTACTTTTTATCCGTATTTTAATATTTATGGAATTATTTTAATACAAGTCACGATTGACGTGCACTTGTTATTTTGGACACGTTGCAAACCGCGCCACATGAAATGTACCCGCGATTTACAACATGCTTATTTAATTAACGTTTTGAGTTAGAGTCGGGGACGATTAAATATGCCTATTTGAGGCGATATTCGATTGTTCTCTAGGTTTTTGGGGTGCACTTGTTGTTTTAAACACATTATAATTACGCCACATGAAATGCACCCGTAATTACAACA
>ML313538.1:802-14521 GCA_005239505.1 Nicotiana paniculata
TGGGACATTAAATATGACCCAAGGAACCATAACCAATGCTTCAAAATGATCAAGTTACATGTTTTGGCATTTTATGGCAATTAAACTGGCATTGCGCCAATTGTGCCTGTATTATCGCCTGCCATGGTCTAGGCCGGACGCCTTGGTACGAGGCCGGTACCGCATCACATGATATTTTTCCGGGACATCAAATACGACCCAAGGAACCATAACAAACACTTTAAAATGATGAAGATACACTTTTTGGCATTTTATGGAAATTAAACTGGAATTCCGCAAGTCGTGCTTGTATTATTGCCTGCCATGGTCCAGGCCGGACGCCGTGATACGTAGCCGGTACTGAATTGCATGATATTTGTTCGGTACATAAAATATGACCCAAGGAACCATAACCAAAACTTTGAAATGATCAAGTTATATTTTTTGGCATTTTATGGAAATTAAACTGGAATTGCGCCAGCCATGCCTGTATTATCGCCTGCCGTGGTCCAGGTCAGACTCCTTGTTACGGAGCCGGAACCGAATCTCTTGATATTTGTCCGAGACATAAAATAAAACACAAGGAACCATAACCAATGCTTCAAAATTATCAAGTTAAATGTTTTTGAATTTTATGGCAATTAAATTGGAATTCCGCCAGTCGTGCCTGTACTATCGCCTGCCATGGTCCAGGCCGGACGCCGTATGGAGCCGTTACCGGGTCACATTATATTTTTCTAGGACATCAAATACGACCCAAGGAACCATAAACAACGCTTCAAAATGATCAAGTTACATTTTTTGGCATTTTATGGCAATTAAACTGGAATTCCGTCAGTCGTGCATGTATTATCGCCTGCCATGGTCATGGCCGGACGCCTTGGAATGGAGTCGGTACTGGATCGCATGATATTTGTCCAGGATATAAAATATGAGCCAAGGAACAATAACTAATTCTTTGAAATGATCAAGTTACATTTTTTGGCATTTTATAGCAATTAAATAGGAATTCCGACAATCGTGCCTATATTACCGCCTGCAGTGGTTCAGGCCGGATGCCTTGGTAAGGAGCCGGTACCGGGTCGCATGATATTTGTCCGGCACATTAAATATGACCCAAAGAACCATAACCAACTCTTCGAAATGATCAAGTTACATTTTTTGGCATTTTATGGCAATTAAACTGGAATTCCGCCAGTCGTTCCTGTATTAGCGCCTGCCATGGTCCAGGCCAGACGCCTTGTTACGGAGAGGGTATCGGATCCCATGATATTTGTCCTGGACATCAAATATGACCCAACGAACCATAACCAATGCTTTTAAATGATCAAGTTACATTTTTGGCATTTTATGGCAATTAAACTGGAATTCCGCCTACCGTGCCTCTATTATTGCGTACCATGGTCCAGGACGGACGCCTTGGTACAAAGCCGGCACCGGATTGCATGATATTTCTCCAGGACATCAAATAAGACCCACAGAACTATAACCAACCGCTTCGAAATAATAAAACTACATTTTCTGGCATTTTATGACAATTAAACTGGAATTCCGCCAGTCGTGCATGTATTATCGCCTGCCATGGTCCATGCCGGACGCCTTGGTATGGATCCGGTATCGGATCTCATGATATTTATCCGGGACATCAAATACGACCCAAGGAACCATAACCAACGCTTCGAAATGATCTAGTTACATTTTTTGGCATTTTATGGCAATTAAACTGAAATTTCGCCAGTCGTGCTTGTATTATCGTCTGCCATGGTCCAGGCCGGACACCTTAGTACGAAGCCAGTACTGGGTCGCATGATATTTGTCTGGGACATTAAATATGACCCAAGGAACCATAACCAACGCTTCGAAATGATCAAGTTACATGTTTTGGCATTTTATGGCAATTAAACTGTAATTCCGCCAGTCGTGCATGTATTATCGCCATCCAAGGCCCAGGCCGGATGCCTCGGTATGGAGCCGGTACCGGATCGCATGATATTTTTCTGGGAAATCAAATACAACCCAAGGAACCAAAACCAACTCTTCAAAATGATCAAGTTACATTTTTTGGCATTTTCTAGCAATTAAACTTGAATTCTGCCAAGTTATGCCTGTATTATCGCCTGCCATGGTCCAGGCCGGACGCTGTGGTACGTAGCCGGTACCGAATCACATGATATCTTTCTGGGACGTCAAATATGGCGCAGGGAACCATAACGAAAACTTCAAAATGATCAAGTTACATTTTTTGGCATTTATTGCAATTAAACTGGAATTCCGCTAAGTCGTGCATGTATTATTGCCTGCCATGGTCCAGGCCGGACGTCGTGGTACGTAGCTGGTACCGAATCGCATGATATTTGTCCGGTAAATTAATATGACCCAAGGAACCACAACCAAAACTTCAAAATGATCAAATTACATTTGTTGGCATTTTATGGCAATTAAACTGGAATTCAGCTAGTCGTGCCTGTATTATCACCATCCATGGTCCAGGCCGGGCGCCTAGGTATGGATCCGATACCGGGTCGCGTGATATTTTTCCGGGACATCAAATACAACCCAAGAAACCATAACCAACTCTTAGAAAGGATAAAGTTACATTTTTTGGCAGTTTATGGCAATTAAACTAGAATTCCGCCAAGTCGTGCCTGCATTATCGCCTTCCATGGTCCAGGCTGAACGACTTGGTACGTAGCCGGTACCGAATCGCATGATATTTGTCCGGGACATCAAATACAACCCAAGGATTCATAACCAATGCTTCGAAATGATCAAGTTATATTTTTTGGAATTTTATGGAAATTAAACTGGAATTCCGCAAGTCGTGCCTGTATTATTGCCTACCATGGTCTAGGCCAGACGCCGTGGTATGTAGCAAGTACCGAATCGCATGATATTTGTTCGGTACATCAAATATGACCCAAGGAACTATAACCAAAACGTTAAAATGATCAAGTTACATTTTTTGGCATTTTATGGCAATTAAACAGGAATTGCGCCAGTCATGCCTATATTATCGCTTGCCGTGGTCCAAGTCAGACGCCTTGGTACGGAGTCGGTACTGAATCGCATGATATTTGTCCGGGACATTAAATACGACCCAAGGAACCATAACCAACTATTCGAAATGATCAATTATATTTTTTGGCATTTTATGGCAATTAAACTGGAATTCCGTCAGTCGTGCATGTATTATCGCCTGCCAATGTCCAGGCCGGACGCCTTGGTATGGAGCCGGTACCGGATTGCATGATATTCGTCTAGGATATCAAATATTACCCAAGTAACCATAACCAACGCTTCGAAATGATCTAGTTACATTTTTTGGCATTTTATGGCAGTTAAACTGAAATTCCGCCAGTCGTGCCTGTATTATCGTCTGCCATGGTCCAGGCCGGACACCTTAGTACGAAGCAGGTACCGGGTCGCATGATATTTGTCTGGGACATTAAATATGACCCAAGGAACCATAACCAAAGCTTCGAAATGATTAAGTTACATGTTTTTGCATTTTATGGCAATTAAACTGTAATTCCGCTAGTCGTGCATGTATTATCGCCATCCATGGCCCAGGCCGGACGCCTTGGTATGGAGCCGGTACCGGATAGCATGATATTTTTCCGGGAAATAAAATACAACCCAAGGAACCAAAACCAACTCTTCGAAATGATCAAGTTACATTTTTTGGCATTTTCTAGCAATTAAACTTTAATTCCGCCAAGTTATGCCTGTATTATCGCCTGCCATGGTCCATGCCGGACGCTGTGGTACGTAGCCGGTACCGAATCACATGATATTTTTTCGGGACGTCAAATATGACCCAAAGAACCATAACCAAAACTTCAAAATGATCAAGTTACATTTTTTGGGCATTTATTGCAATTAAACTGGAATTCCGCCAAGTCGTGCATGTATTATCACCTGCCATGGTCCAGGCCGGACGCCGTGGTACGTAGCTGGTACCGAATCGCATGATATTTGTCCAGGAAATTAATATGACCCAAGGAACCATAACCAAAACTTCAAAATGATCAAATTACATTTGTTGGCATTTTATGGCAATTAAACTGGAATTCAGCCAGTCGTGCCTATATTATCGCCATCCATGGTCCAGGCCGGGCGCCTAGGTATGGATCCGATACCGGATCGCGTGATATTTTTCAGGGACATCAAATACAACCCAAGAAACCATAACCAACTCTTCGAAAGGATAAAGTTACATTTTTTGGCAGTTCATGGCAATTAAACTAGAATTCTGCCAAGTCGTGCCTGCATTATCGCCTTCCATGGTCCAGGCTGAACGACTTGGTACGTAGCCGGTACCGAATTGCATGATATTTTTCCGGGACATCAAATACAACCCAAGGATTCATAACCAATGCTTCGAAATGATCAAGTTATATTTTTTGGAATTTTATGGCAATTCAACTGGAATTCCGCAAGTCATGCCTATATTATCGCTTGCCGTGGTCCAAGTCGGACGCCTTGGTACGGAGCCGGTACTGAATCGCATGATATTTGTCCGGGACATTAAATACGACCCAAAGAACCATAACCAACGCTTCTAAATGATCAAGTTACATTTTTTTGCATTTTATAGCAATTAAACTTGAATTCAGCAAATCGTGCCTGTATTATCATTTGCCATGGTCCAGGCCGAATGCCTTGCTACGGAGACGGTACCGGATTGCATGATATTTCTAAGGGATATCAAATACGACCCAAGGAACCATAACCAACACTTCTAAATGATCAAGTTACATTTTTGGCATTTTATGGCAATTAAATTGGAATTCCGCCAGTCGTGCCTGTATTACCGCCTGCCATGGTCCAGGCCGGACGCCTAGGTACGGAGCCTGTACCGGATCACATGATATTTGTCTGCGACATCAAATATGACCCAAGGAACCATAACCAACGCTACGAAATGATCAAGTTACATTTTTTTTTGCATTTTATGGCAATTAAACTGGATTTCAGCCAGTCGTGCCTGTATTATCGCCATCCATGGTCCATGCCGGACGCCTTGGTACGGATCTGGTACCGGATCGCATGATATTTGTCTGGTACATCAAATACAAACCAAGAAACGATAACCAACTCTTCGAAAGGACTTTTTGGAATTTTATGGCAATTAAACTAGAATTCTGCCAAGTCGAGCCTGCATTATCGCCTTCCATGATCCAGGCCGGACGATTTGGTACGTAGCCGGTACCGAATCGCATGATATTTGTCCGGGACATCAAATACAACCCACGGATTCATAACCAATTCTTTGAAATTATCAAGTTACATTATTTGGAATTTTATTGCAACTAAACTGGAATTCCGCCAGCCGTGCCTGTATTATTGCCTGCCATAGTCCAGGCCGGACGCCTTGGTACGAAACCGGTACCGGATCTCATGATATTTCTCTGGGATCTCAAATACGACCCAAGGAACAATAACCAACGCTTTGAAATGATCAAGTTACATTTTTGGCATTTTATGGCAATTAAACTGGAATTCCGTCAGTCGTGCATGTATTATCACCTGCCATGGTCCAGGCCGGTCGCCTTGGTACGAAGCCGGTAACGGCTCGCATGATGTTTTTTCGGGACATTAAATATGACCCAAGGAACCATAACCAATGCTTCGAAATGATCAAGTTACATTTTTTTGCATTTTATGGAAATTAAACTGGCATTGCGCCAATTGTGCGTGTATTATCGCCTGCCATGGTCCAGGCCGGATGCCTTGGTACGGAGCCGGTACCGCATCACATGATATTTTTTCGGGACATCAAATACGACCCAAGGAACCATGACAAACACTTTAAAATGATGAAGATACACTTTTTGGCATTTTATGGAAATTAAACTGGAATTCCGCCAGTCGTGCTTGTATTATTGCCTGCCATGGTCCAGGCCGGACGCCGTGATACGTAGCCGGTACTGAATTGCATGATATTTGTTCGGTACATAAAATACGACCCAAGGAACCATAACAAAAACTTTGAAATGATCAAGTTATATTTTTTGGCATGTTATGGAAATTAAACTGGAATTGCGCCAGCCATGCCTGTATTATCGCCTGCCGTGGTCCAGGTCGGACTCCTTGTTACGGAGCCGGTACCGAATCTCTTGATATTTGTCCGAGACATAAAATACAACACAAGGAACCATAACCAATTCTTCGAAATTATCAAGTTAAATTTTTTGGAATTTTATGGCAATTAAATTGGAATTCCGCCAGTCGTGCCTGTACTATCGCCTGCCATGGTCCAGGCCGGACGCCGTATGGAGCTGTTACCGGATCACATTATATTTTTCTAGGACATCAAATACGACCCAAGGAACCATAAACAACGCTTCGAAATGATCAAGTTACATTTTTTGGCATTTTATGGCAATTAAACTGGAATTCCGTTAGTCGTGCATGTATTATCGCCTGCCATGGTCATGGCCGGACGCCTTGGAATGGAGTCGGTACCGGATCGCATGATATTTGTCCAGGATATAAAATATGAGCCAAGGAACCATAACTAATTCTTTGAAATGATCAAGTTACATATTTTGGCATTTTATAGCAATTAAATAGGAATTCCGACAATCGTGCCTATATTATCGCCTGCCATGGTTCAGGCCGGACGCCTTGGTAAGGAGCCGGTACCGGGTCGCATGATATTTTTCCGGCACATTAAATATGACCCAAAGAACCATAACCAAGGCTTCGAAATGATCAAGTTACATTTTTTGGCATTTTATGGCAATTAAACTGGAATTCCGCCAGTCGTGCCTGTATTAGCGCCTGCCATGGTCCAGGCCAGACGCCTTGTTACGGAGCCGGTATTGGATCCCATGATATTTGTCCTGGACATCAAATATGACCCAAGGAACCATAACCAATGCTTTTAAATGATCAAGTTACATTTTTGGCATTTTATGGCAAATAAACTAGAATTCCGCCTATCGTGCCTCTATTATTGCCTACCATGGTCCAGGCCGGATGCCATGGTACAAAGCCGGCACAGGATTGCATGATATATCTCCAGGACATCAAATAAGACCCACGGAACTATAACAAACCGCTTCGAAATAATAAAACTACATTTTCTGGCATTTTATGACAATTAAACTGGAATTTCGCCAGTCGTGCATGTATTATCGCCTGCCATGGTCCATGCCGGACGCCTTGGTATGGATACGGTACTGGATCTCATGATATTTATCCGGGACATCAAATACGACCCAAGGAACCATAACAACCGCTTTGAAATGATCAAGTTAATTTTTTTCGAATTTTATGGCAATTAAGCTGGAATTCCGTCAGTCGTGCATGTATTATCGCCTGCCATGGTCCATGCCGGACGCCTTGGTATGGATCTCCGGATCTCATGATATTTATCCGGGACATCAAATACGACCCAAGGAACCATAACCAACACGTCAAAATGATCAAGTTACATGTTTTGGCATTTTATGGCAATTAAACTGAAATTCCGCCAGTCGTGCCTGTATTATCGTCTGCCATGGTCCAGGCCGGACACCTTATTGCGAAGCCGGTACTGGGTCGCATGATATTTGTCTGGGACATTAAATATGACCCAAGGAACCATAACCAACACGTCAAAATGATCAAGTTACATGTTTTGGCATTTTATGGCAATTAAATTGTAATTCCGCCAGTCGTGCATTTATTATCGCCATCCAAGGCCCAGGCCGGATGCCTTGGTATGGAGCCGGTACCGGATCGCATGATATTTTTCTGGGAAATCAAATACAACCCAAGGAACCAAAACCAACTCTTCGAAATGATCAAGTTACATTTTTTGGCATTTTCTAGCAATTAAACTTGAATTCCGTGAAGTTATGCCTGTATTATCGCCTGCCATTGTCCAGGCCGGACGCTGTGGTACGTAGCCGGTACCGAATCACATGATATCTTTCCGGGACGTCAAATATGGCGCAGGGAACCATAACGAAAACTTCAAAATGATCAAGTTACATTTTTTGGCATTTATTGCAATTAAACTGGAATTCCGCCAAGTCGTGCATGTATTATTGCCTGCCATGGTCCAGGCCGGACGTCGTGGTACGTAGCTTGTACCGAATCGCATGATATTTGTCCGGTAAATTAATATGACCCAAGTAACCATAACCAAAACTTCAAAATGATCAAGTTACATTTTTTGGCATTTATTGCAATTAAACTGGAATTCCGCCAACCGTGCCTGTATTATCGCCATCCATGGTCCAGGCCGGGCGCCTAGGTATGGATCCGATACCGGGTCGCGTGATATTTTTCTGGGATATCAAATACAACCCAAGAAACCATAACCAACTCTTCGAAAGGATAAAGTTACATTTTTTGGCAGTTTATGGCAATTAAACTAGAATTCCGCCAAGTCGTGCCTGCATTATCGCCTTCCATGGTCCAGGCTGGACGACTTGGTACGTAGCCGGTACCGAATCGCATGATATTTGTCCGGGACATCAAATACAACCCAAGGATTCATAACCAATTCTTCGAAATGATCAAGTTATATTTTTTGGAATTTTATGGCAATTAAACTGGAATTCCGCAAGTCGTAGCTGTATTATTGCCTGCCATGGTCTAGGCCAGACGCCGTGGTATGTAGCCAGTACCGAATCGCATGATATTTGTTCGGTACATAAAATATGACCCAAGTAACTATAACCAAAACGTTGAAATGATCAAGTTACATTTTTTGGCATTTTATGGCAATTAAACAGGAATTGCGCCAGTCATGCCTATATTATCGCTTGTCGTGGTCCAAGTCGGACCCCTTGGTACGGAGCCGGTACTGAATCGCATGATATTTGTCCGGGACATTAAATACGACCCAAGGAACCATAACCAACGCATTGAAATGATCAATTATATTTTTTGGCATTTTATGGCAATTAAACTGGAATTTCGTCAGTCGTGCATGTATTATCGCCTGCCAATGTCCAGGCCGGACGCCTTAGTATGGAGCCGGTGCCGGATTGCATGATATTCATCTGGGATATCAAATATGACCCAAGGAACCATAACCAACGCTTCGAAATGATCTAGTTACATTTTTTTGCATTTTATGGCAATTAAACTGAAGTTCCGCCAGTCGTGCCTGTATTATCGTCTGCCATGGTCCAGGCCGGACACCTTAGTACGAAGCCGGTACCTGGTCGCATGATATTTGTCTGGGACATTAAATATGACCCAAGGAACCATAACCAACGCTTCGAAATGATCAAGTTACATGTTTTGGCATTTTATGGCAATTAAACTGTAATTCCGCGATCGTGCATGTATTATCGCCATCCATGGCCCAGGCCGGACGCCTTGGTATGGAGCCGGTACCGGATCGCATGATATTTTTCCGGGAAATAAAATACAACCTAAGGAACCAAAACCAACTCTTCGAAATGATCAAGTTACGTTTTTTGGCATTTTCTAGCAATTAAACTTGAATTCCGCCAAGTTATGCATGTATTATCGCCTGCCATGGTCCATGCCGGACGCTGTGGTACGTAGCCGGTACCAAATCACATGATATTTTTTCGGGACGTCAAATATGACCCAAGGAACCATAACCAAAACTTCAAAATGATCAAGTTAAATATTTTGGGCATTTATTGCAATTAACTGGAATTCCGCCAAGTCGTGCATGTATTATCACCTGCCATGGTCCAGGCCGGACGCCGTGGTACGTAGCTGGTACCGAATCGCATGATATTTGTCCGGGAAATTAATATGACCCAAGGAACCATAACCAAAACTTCGAAATGATCAAATTAGATTTGTTGGCATTTTATGGCAATTAAACTTGAATTCAGCCAGTGGTGCCTGTATTATCGCCATCCATGGTCCAGGCCAGGCGCCTTGGTATGGATCCGATACCGGATCGCGTGATATTTGTCCGGGACATCAAATACAACCCAAGAAACCATAACCAACTCTTCGAAAGGATAAAGTTACATTTTTTGGCAGTTTATGGCAATTAAACTAGAATTCCGCCAAGTCGTGCCTGCATTATCGCCTTCCATGGTCCAGGCTGAACGACTTGGTACGTAGTCGGTACCGAATCGCATGATATTTGTCTAGGACATCAAATACAACCCAAGGATTCATAACCAATGCTTCGAAATGATCAAGTTCTATTTTTTGGCAATTAAACTGGAATTCCGCCAGTCGTGCCATTAATATCACCATCCATGGTCCAGGCCGGACACCTTGGTATGGAGCCGGTACCAGATCACATCATATTTGTCCGGGACATCAAATACGACCCAAGGAACCATAACCAACGTTTTGAAATGATCAAATTATATTTTTTGGCATTTTCCGGCAATTAAACTGGAATTCCGTCAGTCGTGCCTCTATTATCGCCTGCCATGGTCCAAGCCGGACGCCTTGGTACAGAACTGGTACCGGATCGTATGATATTTCTCCAGGACATCAAATACGACCCACGGAACCATAACCAACGCTCTGAAATGATCAAGTTACATATTTTTGGCAATTTATGGAAATTAAATTGGAATTCCGACAGTCGTGCCTGTATTATCGCCTGCCATGGTACAGGCTGGATGCCTTGGTACAGAGCCGGTACCGGGTCACATGATATTTTTTGGGATATGAAATATGACCCATGGAACCATAACCAATGCTTCGAAATGATCAAGTTACATTTTTTGGCATTTTATGGCAATTAAACTGGAGTTCTGCCACTCATGCTTGTATTAGCGCCTGCAATGGTCCAGGCCGGACGCCTTGGTACGGAGACGGTACTGGATCGCATGTTATTTGTAATGGACATCAAATACGATCAGAGGAACCATAACCAATGCTTCAAAATGATCAAGTTACATTTTTAGTCATTTTATGGCAATTAAACTGGAATTCCGTCAATCGTGCCTCTATTATCACCTGCCATGGTCCAGGCCGGACGCCTTGGTACAGAGCCGGTACCAGATTGCATGATATTTATCCAGGATATCAAATACGACCCACTGAACCATAACCAACGCTCTAAAGGATCAAGTTACATTTTTTTGGCATGGTATGGTCATTAAACTGGAATTCCGACAGTCGTGCCTGTATTATCGCCTGCCATGGCCCAGACCGGACGCCTTGGTACGGCGTCAGTACCGGGTCTCCTGACATTGTCCCTGATATGAAATATGACCCAAGGAACCATAATCGCTAATCATGCCTGTATTATCGCCTTCTCTGGTCCAGGTCGGATCCTTGGTACGGAGCCGGTACCAAATCTCATGATATTTGTCCGAGACATCAAATATGACACAAGGAACCATAACCAACGCTTCAAAATGATTAGTTTACATTTTTTGGCATTTTATGGTAATAAACTGGAATTCAGTCAGTCGTGCATGTATTATCGCCTGCCATGCTCCAGTCCGGATGCCTTGACTAGGACATCAAATATGACCCAAGGAACCATAACCAAAGCTTCGAAATGATCAAGTTACATTTTTTGGCATTTTATGGCAATTAAATTGGAACTCCGGCAGTCGTGCCTCTATTATCGCCTGCCATGGTCCAGGTCGGACGCCTTGGTACGGAGCCGGTACCGGATAGCACGATACTTGTCCGAGACATCAAATACAACCCAAGTAACCATAACCAACGCTTCGAAATGATCAAGTTATATTTTTTTGGCATTTTATGGCAATTAAATTGGAACTCCGTCAGTCGTGCCTCTATTATCGCCTGCCATGGTCCAGGCTGGATGCCTTGGTACAGAGCCGGTACCGAATCACTTGATATTTATCCAGGACATCAAATACGACCCATAAAACCAAAACCAACGCTCTGAAATTATCAAGTTACATATTTTTTGGCATTTTATGGCAATTAAACTGGAATTCTGACAGTCGTGCCTGTATTATCGCCTGCCATGGTCCAGGCCGGACGCCTTGGTACGGAGTAGGTACCGGATCACATGATATTTCTCTGGAACGTCTGATACGACCCAAGGAACCATAACCGATGCTTTGAAATGATCAAGTTACATTTTTTGGAATTTTATGGCAATTAAACTAGAATGCTACCAGTCGTGCCTGTATTATCGCCTGCCATGGTCCAGGCCGGAGGCCTTGGTATGGAGCTGGTACCAAATCACATGATATTTGTCTGGGACATTAAATACGACCCAAGTAACCATAACCAACGCTTCGAAATGATAAAGTTAGATTTTTTGGCATTTTATGGCAATTAAACTGGAATTCCGCCAGTCGTGCCTGTATTATCACCTGCCATGGTCCAGGCAGGACGCCTTGGTATGGAGCTGGTATCGGATCGCATGATATTTGTCCGGGACATTAAACATGAAAAAAGAACCATAAACAACGCTTCAAAATGATCAAGGTACATTTTTTGGATTTTTATGGCAATTAAACTGGAATTCCGCCAATCGTGCCTGTATTATCGCCTGCCATGGTCCAGGCCGGACGCCTTGGTATGGAGCCGGTATCGGATAGTATGATATTTTTCTGTGACGTCAAATACGACCCAAGGAAACATAACCAACACTTCGAAATGATCAAGTTACATTTTTTGGCATTTTATGGCAATTAAACTGGAATTTCGTCAGTCGTGCCTGTATTATCGCCTGCCATGGTCCAGACCGGATGCCTTGGTACGGATCCGGTACCGAGTCACATGATATTTGTCCGAGACATCAAATATGACCCAAGGAACCGTAACCAACGCCTCGAAACGATGAAGTTACAGTTTTAGGTATTTTATGGCAATTAAATTGGAATTCCGTTAGTCGTGCCTCTATTATCGCCTGCCATGATCCATACCGGACGCCTTGGTACAGAGCCAGTACCGGATCGCATGATATTTCTCCAGGACATCAAATACGACCCACGAAACCATAACCAACACTATGAAATGATCAAGTTACATATTTTTGGCATTTTATGGAAATTAAACTGGAATTCCGATAGTGGTGCCTTTTATTATCGCGTGCCATGGTACAGGCCGGACACCTTGGTACGGAGCCGGTATTGGGTCTCATGATATTGTCCTGGATATGAAATATGACACAAGAAACCATAACCAACGCTTCGAAATGATCAATTTATATTTTTTGGCATTGTATTGCAATTATACTAGAATTCTGCCAGTCGTGCCTGTATTATCGCCTGCCATGGTCCAGGCCGGATGCCTTGGTATGGAGCCGGTACCGGGTCGTATGATATTTGTCCGGGACATTAAATATGACCCAAGGAACCATAACATACGCTTCGAAATGATCAAGTTACATTTTTTGGCATTTTATGGCAATTAAACTGGAATTCCGCCAGTCATGCATGTATTAGCGCCTGCCATGGTCCAGGCCGGACGCCTTGGTACGGAGCTGGTACCGGATCCCATGATATTTGTCTTGGACATCAAATACGACCCAAGGAACCATAAACGCTTCGAAATTATCAAGTTATATTTTTTTGCAATTTATGGCAATTAAACTGGAATTCCGTCAGTCGTGCCTCTATTATCGCCTGCCATGGTCCAGGCCGGACGCCTTGGTACAGAGCTGGTACCGGATCGTATGATATTTCTCCAGGACATCAAATATGACCCACGAAACCATAACCAATGCTCTGAAATGATCAAGTTACATAATTTTGGCATTTTATAGCAATTAAACTGGAATTCCGACAGTCGTGCCTGTATTATCGCCTGCCATGGTACAGGCCGGACACCTTGGTACGGAGCCGGTACCGG